>VDFB02054423.1:0-17899 GCA_007258455.2 Sequoia sempervirens | reverse complement strand
AAGCATGGCGACTATTTTTGTTCCTAAAAGATGTATTCAAGCAATCTCCTATTAACACTAGAAAAAGAAGTTCCCTAGCAACGGCGCCAAAAAGTGATAGGATGTCATTAGGTCCTATCACTCTAGTTGAAAAATGCATCAAATGTATCAACCGAGTAGTGTTCGGAGGCTATATGCAATAGGAAAAATCTTGACTAACTCTCTCAGATTTTCCAAATGCTTGGAACAGTTGTAAATAAAACTTAAACTAAAAAGCCATTAAACTAGAAAGCGATAAGTTGTCTATACTAGAAAGCATGAAATTTTTAAACTAGAAAGCATGAAATGATTAAACTAGAAAGCATGAAAATTGTTGAGAAAGAAATGCTTGCAATAAAACTATATCAACTGTCAACTAACATCTAATTGTTAACAGAAGACAAACTTAACAACCTACAACTAATAACTAGAGTGGGTGCTCCAGAACTTTAGATAAACAAAAGTGAAGATTATAAACTCAAACTACAACCTGCAGGAATAACTTAATAGAGCTCAACACATATAAATCACATTCATTCACATTTATCATGTACAAAATAAAAACAACATAATTGAAAATGAAAATACTTATCTATTCTATGATTCCCTTGAGTGGCCAACCCTTGGTACCACTACGCTTAACTTAGATCACATAAACTTCTATAACTTTAAGATTAAGCCATCCAAGATAACTCCATTGTACAGTGCTAGTAACTTGGAATGAGATGGGAAAAGCTTATTTTATTCATATCAGGAAAAGTATAACATAAAGACATAGTTCAAAAGCACATTCTGACAGCATAACAATATCTAGTATCATTTTTTCTAGCGGTTACATATTTATACAAAAAATACTAACAAAATCCTAGAATTCAGATGGTGAAGATCACCACTGAAAAAGTCTTCAACAGAATTCAACTAACTAATGGACTTAGGTCCATAACATAAAGCATTTAAAAGGCTCAAAGTGAGCCATAAAGTCTTTAAATAGAAAATAACAGAAAGCTTTAAAAGACTTGATCCACTATGCACTTCCTAAAATTCTAGCGCCTAGACTTTCGACGATTTTCTTCAACTTCCTTGAAGTCTACTTTAAAATCCACATGGCTGAGCATAATGACTGACCATGCATAATGACCTGTACAATAGTAAAAACTATACCATTATGTTAGCATTGGCCAGCTTATTTCGATCAATTTTAGAAAATAAAGATTATAGATTTTTTCACAAAAATTAAGCAATTACTAATCCTAAAGATAAATAATTGGCATGGTAAAAGTGGTTGGGAGAAATAAGGAAGGGTATTTAGCTTATTATATTTATGATTTTTTTTACCTCATCAAATATTAAGTCTTGTACCTAGTAATTTATCTCACTAGGTAATTAGGGGACATATTCACATGATTAAGTTTACTTACGCTATAAGATTCCTTCTAGAAGTCTTAGTTGGCTTTTCTAGAAGTTATCTTATCTATGCATCATTTCCTAGGTAATTAGTTAGTTATCACATGCCATAATATTAAGACACGTGTCACAATCATGTTCAATCATATTCCTCACCTTTCTTCTATAACCTGAGGGTCATTGTACACTTTGTATCATACTTCATACCTCATCTTTTTGATAGGTCTTAATATCAAGCAAGCTCATATTCTTGCATACTCTCTTGTAGAATGTTTTCATTGTTTTTGCAAGTGGACTTGGGTATTGAGCTAATCTTCAACTCTTACACATTTAGTTTGGGTTGTCATTGAATATGGTAGTGTTTTTTTTATGTTCATGGTTGGATGTCATGCCTTTTCTAGTAGTTGTATAGTGCATTATTGTTGTCAACAAAGTTGTTTTCATGATGATATATTAAGATGAGGATTAGAAGCGTTAAGATGAGGATTAGAATTATTGTTGATGGCCTATATTATGTTGTATGCTCTCTCCTATTGTTCCTAAAGAAGTATGTTCTAGCATTTGCAAGTGCGTAAGAAGTTTTTGTTTTAGAATGGTGTTGTGAAGACTATTTGGGAGAATTCTCTGCATTCCTCTGATGTTAGAGATATGGTCTTTTAGTTTGGGATTCAAAGTTTGTGTTCTGTGCATGTTGCACTCCTATATTTTTAGATCACCATTGTTGTCAAGGAAGGTTTTGTTAATTACAAAAGGTTGGCAATGTTGTTAGTTGTCTAGACTAGTCCGAAAATGCTTTGCATTTCTTTGCATTGATGTTTCTCCTCCTACAACTTGGTGGATGTGCTCTCAATGTATGTGTTGTGTCTTAGTTCTAATTTCATATATTAAAATCATCCACAAGTTGTTATATTAATGTTATATCTCATGTTTGTGCATTTTTTGCTTCTAGGATGAAGTATTAATGTTTTGTTTGATCTATGGTGGTTGTTGGTGGCAACAGTATGAACGAAGTGTCTAGAAGTGTTGTTGGATTCTCAAGGAACATCTCTTTTTGATCCACACATCAGTTTTTGATTTCTTTTGGTGTTGCAGTGTGTTTGAGTTGTTTTTTTGGGTAACTTGAAGATATTTGGTTGATAGGGATTTTTCTTTTGCTTGTGCTATGTGCTCAAAGGTCTACACCAGTAATTGAAATTCTGTTATGATGGATTTGGTTTCTAATATCTTGGTTAGAACTGTATTGAGTGAATTTAGTTGAAGATATGTTTTTGGGTTCACTGGTATTGTGCTACACATTTCCTTTTGCTGACTTGAGTTGATGTGCACCAGTGTGTGAGGTGTTTTGGATCACATTGGAAGATGTAATAAGTTTTTTGGTCATCTTTATCTCCTATATTATTGTTTATATTCTTTCTAGTCAACCTAATTGATGTTTTGTGATCCTACATTAGATATAAATGGAATATCAAATCAGTTGCAAAAAATAAGAGTGTGGAATATATTGAATATCTTACAGAAGAAATGCAAAGTGTGTGGAAGAAAGATAAGATGTGCTTTAACACCTCAGTCAGTAGAGTGTTGTGTTGACAAATATTGTAATTTCTATAAACTTCTTGTATCCTACTCTGAGATAGTGAGTCTTGTTGGGCCATGGAATTTTCATCCTTTTTACATACTCTTACCCTATTTTTCACTCCTTCTTGCTTACCCATTACCTTGTATTAATGCTTACCAATCCATTTTAATACTTAAATGCGGGATTTAGAACCAAGATGTTTTCCATTACATTTATTTAGTATTTCATATGAATTATGGTTAAATATTCAAGAAATAACATACCTTTCACCTGTCTTTGGAAATGGATTAGTTTGTGATTGTTGCAAAGCCAATTGTCACTTGTTACTTCAAATCATTTGTTATTACTCCTATAACTGAAGATCCACGATGTGTGTATTTGATATTTCTTGTATGAGGCTTCATTGAGTCCAAATATGCTTATCCTCAAAATATCTCAACAACCCAGATCATACTTTTTGAGAAATTAAGTTTCCATGACTTGTTGTTACTCATGGAGTAACAACATTACCGAGACTTGTACGGATTTGCAAGTCCATTAAAATATATCTTCAACCATTAAGAACTGCCATGGATTTGGATCATCAACAACCATTTTGGATAAAGAAAAGAATCTTGGAACCATATATGAGATTAGTTCGATTAGTTTTGAATAATTAGCAAGGATATTGTGTTGGTTTTCTCTTTGCTAATTATTAGCAAATTGTTGTAACTACATAAGAGACTTTTAGATCTGCATTTATTATTTATTATTTTAGCTTCAACCAAATTCATGTATAAATAAGAGTGCCTTCTCCATTCAAGGGGACGACTCTTGGAGCAACAAGTCCAAGTTATGATGGAATAAAATTCCATTTATTTTGATATCTTTTGTTGATGTAGATTATAGTTCTTTAGTTTCTCTAATTTTTAATTAGACTAACTTCTTATTGCTTAGATAGGATGTATTTTCTTTTGATCCATTCATTTCTATAGATGTATTTTTAATTCAAGTTCTTTACTTATGAAAGTATGTTAGATTCATAGATTAGCATGGTTTCAACCATAGTGTGTTACTTCCTTTACATTTCTTTGATTTCTTTAATTTTTGCAAGTGTGTTTCAATTTTTGCAAGTGTGTTTTAATTTCTACAAGTGTGTTTATGCAAGAGTGGATTGATTTACTTTATTACAACACGTGTTAGATAGCCAATGCTAGCATAGGAAATGTTCCCTTCATATATTTTACACAATAACCTTGAAACAACAAGACGTACCTTGAATTGATAATTAATGAATTGAGTGATTAATTGTTTTAATAATGCAATTCATTTACCCTACATTTTGGCACCATTTTCGAGGAGGTTATTAAGGGCACAAAAGTACAAACTAGTATTGGTATTAGTTTCATCATTATTTGATATTGATGAGGCTCGAGCAATAAAGACGGAAGGTAAGAACCTATGCATCTATCACACACTTCCTTAGGGAAGGTTATGAGGTAGACTTCAGTCTCACCGGTTTCAGACACATAAATCATATGGGTAGAATAGCATATAGGATGCATGAATAGAATAGATATTTTGAACAAATACTTTTGAACATGCGGTGTAGTAAGATTTACCTGTAGTACTAATCTCTCTTTTGTAGGAAGCTGGTAAGAGGAAGTGTTTGTGAATGAAAATTCCACTAGAGAAGGAGCCAAGGGGATACAAAAGCCTTAAAGCTTGAGACTTGTATGATCATCATGGTATGTGGTTGGTTTTCATTTTCATATAAAATTTTGGATTGTTATGAATATATTATGTTGAAAATAACCCACCCACAAAAATACACAAATCCTATTTCAAAAGTTATATCATTTTTTAAGAGTAGCATTAGTTACTGCAATATGTAGTGCAAGTCAATCTAGGCACTCAATGCTTGAAACTTTTGGTATGTGGATTTATTTCATTGAAAATTTTATGCTTACAAATATTCACACCTATTCAAATCACCAATTGGGAGCTATTTCTTTTTTATTGAATTTTATGGCACATGGGCTTGGTAAATTCATTGAAAACATAGTCGGTACAATCATGTTTTGAGAGACCAATGGACACATTTCCAAGACCTGTTTATATCCTAACTTACCCTTGATATCTAGTTTATAATCCAATTTGAATCATTCAATTTGGATCTCAAACGAAAAAGTTATGACCAAAACATTAACTGGGTATAGAGTAGGCAGCTCAAGGACAGAGTTGGGACAATCAATTTTTGAAAGACCTAATGGATGAATTTTCAAAACATGTTTCTAAAAATTAATATTCTATGAATCTATTTTATAACTCAATTTGAATCATTCAATTTGGATATTATATGAGAAAGTTATGCCCAAAATACTAAGTATTTGTCTTAGATCAGCACTCCTAAAACTTTGTTCTCCTAGTTGTTCATTGGCACATTTGACCTAAAATTATTATTTTATTCAAAAAATGTTTCTATTGTAAATATTTGAATGAATATAATTTAATATTCAATTGGAATCACGTCAATCCGTCATCAAACGAAAAATTTATGCTTGAAATAGTGATTGTTGGTCTAAGCAAGACCTCACAAATTACACTAGCATGCAAATTGTTTCTTAGCATATTTGGCATATCATTTCATGGAAATTTCAAAACCTGTTTATAATGGAAGTATACCTATGAATCTATTTTCATTTGGATTTTTAATCACTCAAATCAAAAAAGAAACAAAGAATTTATCAATGAAATACCGCTAGGTAGTCTAAGGTGGCCACCACTCCCCAGCAGGTATAAATGAATTTTGCTTCATTCATTTTTCCTTGGATTTGTTTTATAAGAACTATTTGTTATTTTTTTACGTACGTATTAGATGAAGAGAGCCCATGCACCTCTCTTCTTCCATGATCTCACATTTTATTTGAGGTAGGTGCTTGCATTTTGTAGATCCTGGGAGGATTGAGAGGTCAATACATGCATGAGTAATTCTTGAAAACAAATTTAATGTCAAATGGGCATTGCTCTCTAGACATCCAATAGTGAATATGCAATATCATGAGATGATGTGCCATGTTTGAAGCTCAAGGTCCTAGGAGCCTTATTCTAGTAGTGACTTAGCTAAAGACAACATAAAGACTTTTCATCCAAGTTGCAAACGAATCCAGAGTGAGACACAAAGAATTGATTTGAAAGAATTGAAGACCAATGCTCCAAAAGTCAAGTGTCTTTTCCACATTCCCCGTTGCTACATAAACCATGCCAATGCTACCAAGGAATCCCTCTAGAATACCTAAGGTTCATCATGCTCATTCACCAACAACATGGTATGCCTATGCATTTTCTTCTTCCCCATTTGATATACATTCATGTTGAAGCTCATGAAATTTTCATTTCATTATGTGGTTGACCTTGAAATAAAATAACCTTTTATGTCACCACTGTCATTAGATTAGATTCACCTTCCACCACTCCATCATTTCCATGACTTTCTGCTCCACCCACCCCTAATCCACACAATAAAGTTAGCTTGGCCCACTTACAATGCCAAGTTTCCCCATTTTCCTACCCCATTTCCAAATAAATTTGATGGTGAAAACCTTTCTTAGGTGCCATCAGACCTTGGAATACTTGAAAACTAGCTTGCTAGTAGGCATTCCTCGAGATTAATAAAATTCTAACTTTCAAAGCCCTCTGGGCATAGTCAAATAGATCTTGATAAGTAGGAGGTATTTTCCCTGGCCGTGTCAAATTTATAACCATTGCTTCTCGAGTTCAGCAGTGTAGTTTAGAGTCAAACTCATTGACCCATGTTTCATGAGTAATTAGTTCAACAAGAACCCATCTCATGATATCCCGAATAGTCCACTTAGCACTCATTACATCTAGGTATTCTCTGAGAGGTGAAGCGTTAATTAAGATCGAGGAGGTCGCATCTGATCTTTGCTCCAGCTCAAGCTGGCGCTTAACGGGAGTTTTCTCCAAGGTTAAAGCAGCAGTTATTACCATTGCAAGAACCCAACGCCCGGCAAGTGTTGTGCCTTATAGACCATTCATAATAGAGGCACTTTAGCTCATCAATTGATAAGAAATTAGAAATTATTTTCCCGGTGTCAAATTATATTATTGCTCGAGGATTCAGCGTGTAGTTTGAGTCAAACTCATTGTTTATGTTTCATGGTAGTAGTTCAGCAGAACTATCTCTCATGATATCGAATCAGTCCACCAACTCCATTGCATCTGGTGAGTGTCTCCAGAGGTGAAACGAATTAGTCGGTCACCCATCAGTCTTGCTCGGCTCAAACGCATTGCTGAGGAGTTTTTCTCCAAGGTTAAGCAGCAGTTGTTACCCCATTGCAAAACCTTCTTGTTGAACCACTACTCCATGAAACATGGGTCAATGAGTTTGACCCATAAAACTACATGGTTGAATTTCGATAGCAATATCACAATTTGACATGTTGTGGAAAATACCTCCTACTTATCAATTGATGAGCTAAAAGGGCTCTATAGGAAATATTCATAAGGCACAACACTTACTGAAGGTTTTGTGAATTGGGTTTCAAGCTAAGTGGACTTAACCTTGGAGAAAACTCCACAGTTAGCGGCTTGAAGGCATCTTGGGATGGGTGACCTCACGGAGGCGGACAGTGCTTCACCTGTGAGCATCACCTAGATGCAATGAGTGCTAAGTGGACCATTCGATATCATGAGAGATGGGTTCTTGTTGAACCACTACTCATGAAACATGGGTCAATGAGTTTGACTTCCGAGCTTCTGATGCTTCACCTCTTGTGAGCATCACCTAGATCGTGAAGGGGTGCTAAGTGGACCATTCGATATCATGAGATGGGTTCTTGTTGAACCACTACTCATGAAACATGGAATTGATGAGTTTGACTCGAGAAACTACCGCGGTTGAATCGATAGCAATATCATAATTTGACACTTGGCTGTGGAAAAATACCTCCTACTTATCAATTGATGATGAGCTAAAGGGGCTCTATTATGAATGGTTCATAAGGCACAACACTGGCGAAGGTTTTGCAAAATTAGAGGTAACAACTCAGCCGGGCTTAACCTGGAAACTCCACGGTTAGCGTGTTTGAACTGGAAGCGATCTTTTAAGGATGGAGTGACCTCCGGAGACGGAGACCGGTGCTTCACCTACGTAGAGGCATCACCTAGATGCGATGAGTGCTAAATGGACCATTGATATCATGAGAGATGGGTTCTTGTTGAACCACTACTCATGAAACATGGGTCAATGAGTTTGACTTCCGAAACTACGGTTGAGATCGATGCTATATCCCGCCAAATTTGATATGGCATGAAAAATCTACCTCCTACTTATCAATTGATGAGCTAAAGGGGGCTCTATTATGAATGGTTCATAGGCACAACACTTGCTGAAGGTTTTGCAAATGGGGTAACAACTCAAGTGGACTTAACCTCGGAGAAAACTCCCTGATTAAGCGCGCTTGAGCTGGAGCAGTACTGGGATGGGTGACCTCCCGGGACGGACCAGTGCTTCACCTCTGTGAGCATCACCTAGATGCAATGAGTGCTAAGTGGACCATTCGATATCATGAGAGATGGGTTCTTTTTGAACCACTACTCATGAAACATGGGTCAATGAGTTTGACTCGAAACTACACGGTTGAATCCTGATAGCAATATCATAATTTGACACGCTGTGGAAAAATACCTCCTACTTATCAATTGATGAGCTAAAGGAGCTCTATTATGAATGGTTCATAAGGCACAACACTTGCTGAAGGTTTTGCAAATGGGGTAACAACTCAAGCGGGCTTAACCTTGGAGAAAACTCCCTGGTTAAGTGCGCTTGAGCTGGAGCAGTACTGGGATGGGTGACCTCCCGGGACGGACAGGTGCTTCACCTCACAATGAGCATCACCTAAGATGCAATGAGTGCTAAGTGGACCATTCGATATCATGAGAGATGGGTTCTTGTTGAACCACTACTCATGAAACATGGGTCAATGAGTTTGACTCAAACTACATAATTGAATCCTAATAGCAATATCATAATTTGACATGTTGTGGAAAATACCTCCTACTTATCAATTGATGAACTAAAGGGGATCTATAATGAGTGGTTCATAAGGAACAACACTTGTTTAAGGTTTTGCAAATGGGGTAACAACTCAAAGCGGGCTTGGAGAAAACTCTGGTGTAGCAGTGGGCTTTAAATCTTGGGATGGGTGACCTCAGGAATGAGACTTGATTGCTTCACCTCTATGAGCATCACCTAGATGCAATATGAGTGCTAAGTGGACCATTCGATATCATGAGAGATGGGTTCTTGTTGAACCACTACTCATGAAACATGGGGTCAATGAGTTTGACTCGAAACTACGGTTGAATCGATAGCAATATCATAATTTGACCGCGTGGAAAAATACCTCTACTTATCAATTGATGAGCTAAAGAGGGCTCTAATATAAATGGTTCATAAGGCACAACACTTGCTGAAGGTTTTCGAATGGGGTAACAACTCAAGAGGAAGCCAGCAGCGGAAAGCTCCTGGTTAAAGCGGCTTATTGGAAATCGCGGGATGGGTGATGACCTCACGGGCCGGACGGTCTTCACCTCTATGAGCATCACCTAGATGCAATGGTGCTAAGTGGACCGATACGATATCATGAAGATGGGTTCTTGTTGAACCACTGCTCATGAAACATGGGTCAATGAGTTTGATTTCGAAACTTCTGCGGTTGAATCACGATAGCAATATCATAACAAATAGATCTTGTTTGAAAATCAGCCTACTGGCAGACAAGATTTACAAATAAGGTAAGAAGTAAAAAATTCCATCCAAGTTACTCTATAAATAAAAATCTTCATGTTGATATTTGAATAAGGATTTCCAAGATCCGTTTCTATAGTAGAAGCTTGTTCCACATCTCCTCATGCTACATATGCTCCAGATCTCAATATACAACAAGTTTCATATTGTGCTACATGTTCTAAGATCCGCACTGCTCTCCTTGCAAAGTTTCTACATCATTGTGGACCATATCAGATCAAAATGTTGCTATAGATATTAAGGACTTCATAGGTAGGTGAAGGTTTGATTCTTTCTCTTTTATTTAATCATGATTCATTGAATGCTATTAGAAGTGTATATGGAAAATTACTTATGCCTACTCCATTCCTTTTTGCTTATGTTCTACTTCATTGCCATTTTCTAGGATAGAAAAAGCTTTCAGTTTGGGCGGGTAGGGATATTTTGCATTACTTTACCTATCATGACCATGTCATTATCACTCTTTTCCATCCATCACCATCTGTGTTCATCCCAAAGCCTCCCTTATTCCATGTGACCCATGACATCATCCTACCCATGGCATCATCGTTGAAGGGATAAAGAGATACAATTATTGCTACACAAGACAATGTTGTTGTCACATAGGAACCAACAATGGGAAGTGTTGCCACTACCACACTAGAACCAGTAGTAAGAAAGGCCAAAACATTGTTATTTCTCCACAAGAACCAATAATAAAAGAAGATAAGCACCTGATACATGTGCACAAGCATTAGCAGTAAGAGAAGAAGTTGCAGCTTCCATGGACAACTCAAGAAAGTGGTAGGTTGGCCATAAGAGCCTATAGCAAAAGAAGTTGTTGTAGAAGCCATTCCCTCACAAGATTCTGCTACCATACACCAAGGAAGAAAGATAAAGGTATGATGGTTGAATGATTCATCTCTTGGTCCACAACTTCAAAATTTGTTGTGAGTTACAATGCACCTCATAAAGATGAAGATATATTTGGTTCTTATCTTCTTGATGGATATTTACATGACTTTGGAGGGATCTTATAGTGTTGACAGTCCTTGCTTTGATCATTCACTTCATGTCTTTATCACATGGATATTATGAGGGCACATTCCTTGACAACAAGTCTCTCTACATATATTGAATGATTTAAACACTTGGACTCACCGAAATGGCACTTGATCCACTTGTAGGCAAGTTTTGTTGATTATCACATAGATATTTATTGCACATTTTTCAATGGTTTTGATGGCTACCCATTCTAAATAGTTTGGTGTTTTGGGGTTCCTATTGTTGGTATCGGGGAGAGGATAGGTGCACGATGTATACTACCATTTTGGCCGAAGTAGAGCTAGTGGTGACATTGAAAATATGACTCCAAATATTAATGATAGCAAACAGCAGTCCTAGGATGTTTCAAAAAGGAATAGAGTGTTGCATATGTTATGGTTTCATTTTGTATGAATACACAGGCAGCATATGGTGTAGTAGTTAAAGGTTATATTTTTCAATGTTCCTCTTCTTCCTATTCATCATTTTTTTCTAAGGATATGTAAAAAGTTTCATTTTGGGGGAGGATTGTTGTGTAGATCAAAACTTGTTTTCCGCCCAATAATATGAACAAAAATCACATGTAGCATTTAACAAGAAGATGACACCTTCAGAATTAAATCATGAATCCAATATAGCATGAGGACATGCTCTATCTTCAGTTTGGGGGGAGAAGAATGGAAGGGCTGCTACACTCATGGTATGGTAAAAATGAATCCTACATCAGTCACATTTTTAGTCATTATTTTTATGAAAAGTTTTTTTTTCTAGTAGCAAATGAAGGAAACCTTCTTATGTAGAGGGTTGAATCAATGCTTAGTGAGTGAATGGTTGTGTCTAGCATCAAAATTCATTTTTATTATCAAAAAACATTATTAGTATCAAAAAACATTATTAGTATCTTCATTGGCAAAAGTGGAGCATTTCTATGGCAGCTTTGAAATTGATTTGTAGATATCTTACAAACTGTGAATCCATTAGCCACAAAATTTTGAGAGAAGCACTACATCAAGATGAAAAAATCCAATAAATTTCTCCTCAATCTCATGCACGGTTTTCAATAAAATGGTCATTTTCTCGAGAACTGTGATGTGGGTATCTTTGATTTTTGGTGAGGAGAAGCATTGGAACATTAAAATGTTGTTTGTAAAATTTCACCAAAATCTAGTTTGTATTTTGTGAGAAAATGGTTTTAAAATTTTGTTGTTACTCCTACAACAATTGTTGTTACTCACATGTAACAATTTATTTGTCATATCTCGAGATTTGTGCATTAGGTTGTTGTGATATTTGGTAGGAATATGCATTAAATAATGATCCACAAAACTCCAAAAATATTCTTCATCTGAGTAATGGCTTGCATAAAAATTCAAATTTTCAAATCTGTTGTTACTCCATTATAGCAGCTACAGTACATTTGAATTGCTACAAATCACTTGAGAACTATTTTAAAGGTATGTTGACTATGGAAATGAAACAAACATATGACTGCTAAGATGATCTAGCTGACTGTGGATTGAGAAATCATAAGTTAGATCACTTGTTTTTGTTCATGATTGGTTAATGATGGCATGTGTTTCAAGATGATTCTTGTATGAATAATGCAATTTTGCAAAAATGGAACAGCGATTGTTTGAAGTGTTTTCAAGGTGCTATTGTGCAAGAAGTTTTTTATTCTTGCAGCATCATCAGTTGAACAAATAGAGAGGAATTGACAAGTGGTTTGGTTTTCATGCATCAGAAAATGGAAGAAACATTCAAATGAGTCCCTGCAGCTTGGTCGATATAAAGGTATTGGGTTGCATGAGGACATGCAACATATTCAGTTTGGGGGAGATGTTGGGCCATGGAATTGTCATCCTTTTTACATCTTTCCCTATTTTTCACTCCTTCTTGCTTACCCATTACCTAGTATTAATGCTTACTAATCCATTTTAATGCTTATATGCCAGATTTAGAACCAAGGTGTTTTCCATTGAATTTTTTTAGTATTTCATATGAATTATGGTTAAATATTAGAGAAATAACATATTTTTCACTTATATTTGGAAATGGATTAGTTTGTGATTGTTGCAGAGCCAATTGTCACTTGTTTTTACTCCAAAACATTTGTTATTACTCCTATAACTCAAGATCAACGATGTCGGTATTTGAGATTTCTTGTATGAGGCTTCATTGAGTCCAAATATGCTTATCCTCAAAATATCTCAACAACTCAGATCATACTTTTTGAGAAATTAAGTTTTCATGACTTATTGTTACTCCTATTTGTTGTTACTCATGGAGTAACAGCATTTCCGAGACTCGTATGGATTTGCAAGTCCATGAAAATCTATCTTCAACCATTAAGATCTGCCATGGATTTAGATCATCAACAACCATTTTGGATAAGGAAAAGAATCTCATAACCATAAATGAGATTAATTCAATTAGTTTTGAATAATTAGCAAGGATATTGTGTTGGTTTTCTCTTTGCTAATTATTAGCAAATTGTTGTAACTACATAAGAGACTTTTAGATCTGCATTTATTATTTGTTATTTTAGCTTCAACCAAATTCATGTATAAATAAGAGTGCCTTCTCCATTCAAGGGGAGGACTCTTAGAGAAACAAGTCCAAGTTATGATGGAATAGAATTACATTTCTTTTGATATCTTTGATAGATTTGCTGATGATCTGATGGATGAGATTTGATTTGAGCATTTGTTTATGCAAGAGTGGATTGATTTACTTTATTGCAATGCATGTTAGATAGCCAATGCTAGCGTAGGAAACCATTGCCTGCATATATTTTGCACGATAACCTTGAAACAACAAGACCTAACCTGGATTGATAATTAATGTATTGAGTGATTAATTTTTTTAATAGCACAATTGTTGTATCTTTCACAGTTGTTGATCTATTTAAGGGTTTTTGGTCTAATCAAGAAGTTTGAATTGTGTTGAAAGTCTTAAGTTCCAAAAAGTTTTAAGTTTTTTAAGATATTGATTCACTCCCCCCTCTCAGTATCTGGTGTGTTCAACATATTGTGACATAATGTGTCCTAGAAGTTTATTTTATTAGCACCAAATTGTCATTTCTTGAGATTCAAAGAATCGCATATTTTAAGCATCTTTTGAAAATCAATTCAAGGTGTTTGCAATGCTCGCCTCTTTTCTTTGAAAATGTAGTCATATCATCCTTGTATAAACCATGATCCAATCAATTAGACTTGAAAAATTCATGTTAATTACTCTTTAAAAAATTTACCATCTATTCTTCAATCCAAATGGCATCCTCACATATACATATGCACCCCAAGGAGTAGTGAATGTTGTTATATGTTGCTTTGATTCCTTAACAACCACCTAGTTGTATACTGAGAATCCAACAATCATGGACACTAATTTTGATCTTGTTACTTGTTGCAACAAATGGTCCATTATTGAAAGGGTGTAGTTATCCTTGAGAGATTTAAGTTTGGGGCTTTTAAAATCAATAAACAAACTTATTCCTCCATTCTTATTTCTTATCAAGACAATATTAGACACCCATTCAAAATGTCTAAGATTTGATGATTCTCAATTCCTTCAAATTAATCAAATATTTCTAAATTTGGAGATCCAAGTTAGGGCTGATAGGCACTTGTTTGTGCCTAAATGATTTAGCATCAGGCTAAAGTGGGGTAGTATGCTAAAATAAATCCTCCCTATATGCCTAAATATCTTCATATAAGCATGAAAAACATTTTTTTAACTTGTTCAACAAGTAAACAAACATTTGCTTCTCATGTGGCTTTAGCTTCTTCTTGATGTACATCATTTGTCCCTAGGTTCACTCCCTCAACATCTTCATTATTTGACTTGGTTTTATTCTTGTAGTGATCTCTACCATCAAACATCTTTTCTAAGGCCATCGACCCCTTTGGAATAGTGTTCATTTTTAATTGTGCTATCTCATTCCCAAACAAGGTTTATTTTCCATCCTCTATTTCAACCATGGCTACCAATAAATGAGTTTATTGTAAATTAACTATATTGGTTAAGAATTTTTAGATCTATTTGTTATCATCAAAACCCTATCAACTACATACATTATCTAGTATAGTGGTTCTCTCCAAAACTTTAACACTTTGATAATGTAAAGGAATATTGGATTCCAAATCATATTGCTATGCCACTAATATGAAATCATTAACCTCCATGTTCTCATTTTTTATACAAATTCAATGTCAATAGCATAAAAAAACTCCATGTCCCAAATTGAATTGCTATATGATTTGAGCTTCTATTCTTTAGTTGCATATGTGCCTCTTAATTTATGAACTATTAGCTTAGAATCTCCATGAATCCTGGGGCATATAACTCCATTCTTATGAACAATATTTAACCCCAACATTAAGGCCTTATATTTAGAAATGTTATTTGTACATTGGAAGGTCATCTTAAAATAAAAATTCATACTTTTATTTACCTGGAGACAATATGGCAATGCCTACACCATTTTCCTCTCTTGAGCAAGCACCATGGAAGAACTAATCCAAAGACCATCACTCAATTTCTTATGAACATTTAGAGTAGGGAAATCTCCTCAATTTCAATTTCACCAAAAAAATTATCATATTATCAATGTTGGTATCAAATAATTTTATATCATCAGAAGACTTGTACTTATCCTCTAAGCTATCAAGGAATATTTATTCCCTGTGTATCTTCACATTCTCACCATGTAAAGGAATGGTGGAATATGATAGATCCATTTGTATGCTCCCACCAATATAAGCTACCTACATTTTGGATAGCAACATTACCCACTTAGCAACACAATCCACTAGTATGATGTCCATCATGAAAAATTTGTTTCAATATATTCCCAATTTTTCCTCAGCATTGCTTACCAACCTAATGAAATTCACTTCTCTAAAGTCCATGGCAAAGAATTTTCCATAGTACTTGGACACTTGCAACCCAAGGTCATTCATCACTTGAAGTGGAATGACATTACTAGATGCTCCCAACTCAAGCATACAATTATGAAGAAGCCATCCATTTATGATCAAAGTGGTATAAAAATAATCCATATTCAATTTGTTTTTCACAACTAAAGCACCAAGATACACCACTATTGCATCCTCATTATCTGCCTTTTCTTCTTCATCTGTACTACTGATTATTTTTTCAAGTACAAAATAAGAAATAAAATAAAAATCCCATTCCCTATGCTCTAGGACTCTAAGAGCTTCAAAAAAAGGAAAATAAATTCTTACTTTGCTTGAGATCTATCCAACATCAATTGGAGTGTACATTGGAAAAAGTGCATTTGGCACTGCTATGGTCACCTCATTTATATACGAAATGCAAGATTCCACCTTATTTGAAAGAGAACCAACTATATTATCTTTCACCTCCATTCTAGATTAAAAATGTGTAGGCACATGGTTTGATGACACCTTCTGGTCTTTTTTAGAAACCTTTACATTAGAAATATTTTCTCCATGGATAGAAATACTACTTTTTTGCACATGATGGTTTTGGACCTTGAGCACATACTTATTTATTTGTTGTAGTTTTGAAAATTTTCTTTATCAAAATTCTTCTTGGCTAGGATACTCTATTTATCATCACCATTCAACTTTTGTTTACCATTATCAATCCTTTGTACTATCAAATTTTCCTTATTATCCCTATACAAACATAGACCTATTCCTAAGTTGGTAACGACTTTGGACTTTCATGATTGTTACATAAGTGAGGGTATTAATGTCCTTATCTAATGGAATCATTGTATTGTACATATATTGCATGAGAGACTTAAAATGATCAAATTTATGAGTTGGCTCAGATTTGGGTAGTTTGGTATGTCATAGAAATCAAGTTGTCTATACCTTTTGGCTCCTAAAGGCTAATGGAAAGGTGCAAATATTTGAGTCTATCTCTTGGGGTTTTTCCGCACATTATGTCCTACATTTTTTGTAGTTTATGTCAGTTTTAAGGTATGTTGTGTAGTTGTTGGTTTCCTACCTAACGATGAGTAGCTTGTGTTGGAACATGTTTGTCATTGCACCAAAAGATCGACCTATTAATGCCTAATACAAATTCCAAAGATAAGTGGATCCATGAGAGGTGGTTAGTCCATGTCCTGAACCTAAAGGAAGGCACTAGCGATTACTCCAACAATCCCACCTTAACATCACTTAAGGGGATTCGAACTTGTGACCCAACTCTAATTCCATTTGTTGGAACATTTTTTTCATTGCACCAAAATATCGACCTATTAACACCTAATACAAATTCCAAAGATAAGAGGATCTACGGGAGGCAGTTAGTCCATGTCCTGAATCTAAAAAGAAACTAACCCCTACCTATCCTACCCCTTGTGGCATTGTTTCTCCTTACATCATATTCATCAATGTTAATTATTCTCCTTATGAGAAGATAATCAACTAAATAATCAAAAAAATTGGTATTGGTCCCTTAGGTCCACAAAGGAATTACCTTAATATAAGGTGCTTACTTTTTCTTGGTTTTTCTACCCTAAAGAACCAACTCCATCTTGTTTCCACTTAGCATGTTGATTCCTAACATTGTTTTCATTACCTCCCTATGTAGGATGATTATTTCATTGTCTTCTTCTATCCATAGTAATAATAATATTGAAACTAGCTTCTTGCAAAAAAATTGCCACCACCTTTATGGGAGAAAATATTTTCCTTAATAAAATTTATGTTGCAAACCAAAACAACAACTGCAAACACACTAAGTCTTTGAAATTTTCTAATGATTTTTAGATGTTTAATAATTGTCATCTCGACTTTGTATAAAAAGCTTCACTCACAAGGCCAGGGTTATCATCTAGCAAGAAAAATCAATTCATCAACAGAACTGTGGAGGGTTCAAGGTCAACTCTATGTGAGTGAGCTTTCCCTCCTACACATTGATCTTGGCTTAAACTCAAGAAGGTATTCTTAGAGGTTGAAATATATGAAATGATTTAAGAATCGATAGCCAAACCTAACTTTTTATACAACCCCAAAATTTTCCATTGGGATAAGAACAACCAACTAACTTATTTCCTTTCTATAGTTGAT
>VDFB02054422.1:0-29042 GCA_007258455.2 Sequoia sempervirens | reverse complement strand
TATCATCACTGATATAAAAGTGAACCTCTTTGATGATAATTCTATCATCTTTGCTACTTTGTATTCCATCAACCGCTAACTTTGCATGCCTATATATAGCAAACTTGCACAAAGATTGCAACTTGCTTTGAATGATAATATTAACTTTGGATCTCAGTTTGAGGACTAAATGTATAGTTCTCAGAGAAATCTACAATAGAGAGAATACAACCTGGTGGAAAGCAATTATTTGAATCACTAAATTGCTTAGCTTTCCATCTTGCGGTCATGACAATGCTAGATATGTGGATATATGATATTGCGAAATTTATTCAAGAATTCATTGTAAGGAAACCCACTCTCTTTGAGAACAATTTTTTTGGCCTCAACTCCTGACTTCGTTAAGTATGTCTCATATTCAAATATCTTCTAAGTAACTTGTATTTCATTATTGTCAACATGTAAAAGATTCTTCAAATCTCCACAATCATTACATACATTTTTTATACATTGAAGATTGAATTCATCTGAATTTTCTAATTTTTCACATAGAAGAGACTTCACAAATTGTGTTGTGCTTCTAGGGATGGCTAAATTTCGATCAATCGTTGCCATAACTTTTCTATATGATTGTAGGTGTAGATCAAATTCAATATGATTTCGACAACAACAAGTTTCACGTACTTTATTTATACATACAAATGATGGTTGTAGTGTTTCAAACATCCTTTGACAAATCTTTACATTTGAAAATTCTTGTTTAAATGCTTCAAAAAGTTCACATTGTGTTGTATCTATAAAATGTTTTGGATGAGAAATTTTTGTACCATCATACCTATTATTTGTATAGTATCCCTTCTATTGGAAGAAACACGAGAGTGGGTGGTTCAATATTCAACTACCTATTTCTTTACATCTTCTAAAATTCTATCTTTTCGAGGAACCCTACAAATATTTACCCAATTTTTCTCAATTTTTCCATCTATTTCATTTCTCTTTTCAATATACCTTTGAACAGTTCTCTTATAAACATTTATTAATTCAAAAATTGCTTGAACTTGTCTTCTATGTGATAATTTCTTACTAGAAATTATAGTCATCAACGCTCTACATGCAACACTTAAATCACTAGATCGACTCTTCTTTTCAATACATTTCAATGCTTCTTACAAGTTTTCAACAATTGTTTGTTTTAAATCTAATGACCTTTTCCTATTATCAACCCCTAACAACTCCAAAACATGGGTCATTTATTTTCGTCTAAATAACTTTGCAACTAACTGTGCTCTTCCAATTAGAGTTTTCTCTTCAAAAAATTCATCCCATATTTTTTTAGAGTGTAATTTTAATGTGCTTTCAGATAAAATATCTTCAGATGAAATATCATTGAAAAGAGAAACTTCATCCATCTCCATCAAATTTTCTATACCATAGTCCGAAAAATTTATATTAGCACTAGGTTCAATTTGTTCTTGTACCTGTACGTCATCTTGATCATCAATATTTTCCATGGGTTGTTGTTCAGTAGATGTTCCTTCATCCACTTTTCTCTTTCTTTGTCTTACTCGTGTTCGATCATACTTCCTCGATCTAATCCTTGGATTTTCCATCACAAATTGCACTCAAATTTGAATTCGTGCCTACATACAAATTTGTACACACATGAGCTTTCCATGAAACATGTACATGTAATATAGTATAAACATTTTAAAAAGCTTGTAACTAGATGCAAAACATAAACATAAAATATTTAAACAAAAGTCTTTAATAAACATAAACATGCAAAACATAAAATATTTTTAATTGAATAATACATACATGTGTATAAAATTCTATATAATTCTCAAATAAAATTATATATAATTCTTTATAAATATATAATTTTACATAAGAGACACTTAAAATTATATATAATTCTCAAATAAATAAATAAAAAATAAACTTCTTGATAATGATATCTTTGATGTTTTTTATATAAATTTACTAATTTCATAAGTATGCTAATTTTATGTATATATATTGGAAATAAAAGTAAAGGCAAAGGTAAATTTAATAAAACATAGGTATTTAAGGAGGACATGTAAGAACAAGAATGGAAGAACATAGAATTGGTGATCAATAATAATGAAATCTAAGAATTTAAATAGTGAAAACAACAAATGCATTCATATTCAAACAATTTTTAAATAAATAAAATAATTGTTCAATAAATAATGTAAATAAAATAAAATAATCTTCTTTCTATATAATTCTTTATAAATATATTTTTACAAATATTTATTTGATGTTAATATTTTAATAAAAAAAAAGTGAAAACAAACTTCAAATGCATTTTCATAAAGACATAATCAATTAAATAAGTTGAAGATCAATACATACCTTAAAAATAGCTCTCCTATTGTCTAAATGTCTTTTCTTTTGTCGAAATAAGTCTTCTAGATTTTTGAAATTATAAACCTTCTAAAATGTCAAAATAAACCTTCTTTAATCGAAAATAGCTTTCCCTGTCAAATATTTAGAAATATCTTCTTTTTTTATTTTTTTAAGTTGAGAAATTAGAAAGAAATTTTATTTTATTTATTTCGAACATTTTCAGTCGAGTTCTTGTCGGTAGATAGGTTTTGACCAATTAATTTTCGAGGCAGAACTGATCTCATTTCGAAAGGACTGGCCATCTCGAGAATTTGAGAAATCTCATTTGTGAAACCCTCTCGGTGAGAATGTCCTAGTTGGCATCCTACATGGCGACCAACTCATCTTTCAGGAATTTTCTAAAACATTCATCTTTGATAGAGTATTTATCTAGTCGGTTAGGATTTTCTGCCGAAACCAAAATACCCTTTTGTAGAGCTCGGAGTGTAGAATCCAAATATACAATTTTTATAATATTTTGATTAGTTTTAATATATTTTATTTTTAAAATAATGCAAGTAAGTTTTAAAAATAAAAAAAGAGGCTGATTAGATATTAAAAAAAAATAGTAAAACTTATTAAAATGTTTTAAATCTTATATGGGGCATAAGAGGAGAGAGTCTACTTCAAAAGGGTATATTTTGTTTTTTGAAAATGATTAAAAAAATTGAAATTAGTTTACGGTCCGTGAAAACTATCAAATTCTGACATGTTTGACTTTAAAAAGTTATTACGAGAAAAATATACATCAAAATGTGATTTTTTTTTCCATGCACAAAATATTGAAGTTACATTTGGAAAAAAAGAAGGGGAGAAATGATTTTTTTCAATTTGTTTCTTAATGACCATTGAGAGTCACTCTTTTATGAAATTTTTAGCATTCAAAAATTTGTCTTTAAATTGATAAAAACATAATGAAAACATTTTTTTTAAAATTTTAAAAATTACAGGAATAAAGTACACCAAAATTTCCACATTTCATTAGTTTACACCATTTTGAAATTCAAAACATAAAGACCACTTTTATGTGGTCGAAGTTTATAATTTTTTTTGCTATTGGCCGATTCCTTTATAAAATGTGACACAAATTTGTGCTTTTACCCGTATATATATATGTATATATGATATATACATATATCTATATGTATACATGTATCGATACACACATGTTTGGAAAACGGACATGCCCATATGAATGTATCAATATATGTAAACATACACATACATGTACATAGAGGAATATTTATATATATATGTACACAATCAATATAATTATTATTACTATGAGAATGTTAACTTGTTCATATTCATTTGTATATCAAACGTAAATATATTATTTATTGACATGAAATATACATATATATATATATACATATGCATATATGTTTGGGATCAATTAACATATGTGATGTTTGGAGGCCAATTTATATATTTAAACATAGGCCAATTTATTTACATGAACATGGGCCGATTTGTATATAACATATATAAAGCATTTAAAGGTCGAATATAACATATATTGGCATTGAATAAAGGTCGAATTACATGCTATGTATTACACAAAAATATGATTGATATGGATTGTGAACCATAGTCGATACTATGGACAATGCATTTTGGAAATAATAAACGGTAAATTACTCGACATTGAATGCTTTTATATAAAGCGATTAAATAGATACCAACTGTAAAATAAATTGAAATGCATGAAAATAGGAAACTCGTACAACAAGATATGAATTGGTTAAAGCACCAAATAAATATGCCATCTTTGAAAAGCGACTCATTTATGCTGTGTTTCTTAATAAATCTATGATTAAGTTGACATATGATGGGTGTTGCCTATAGAATGAAGACTGTTTCAAAAGATAAAGTTGCGCCAAAAAAATAGGGAGAATGGTTGCATACTTGGCACTATATTATGAAGTTCTATTTGTTGTAGAAGTCCATCTTTGATGCAATTCGACTATCATCATTTCAACATGAGCACAATTGAATAAGTCTCTTGCTGCTGTCAAGTAAATGAGTCGACTTAGAGCTTCTTATGCTGAGTTTGTGTTTAGTTTGCTGCCACCTTGTAAGCTAAGTGAAGCGAGTTGACTTACATGGATTAAGCTGCCATCTTTCATGCCATTTCTATAGGTTGCAATATCTCCTTTTTCTATATAAATAGAGAGGCTAGCTCTCTTATTTGGAACACATTCTTTAGAAAACTTATTTTGTTGCAATTTCTAAGAGCTGAGTTAACTTGTGAGTGCATATTATAGTTTTGAGTAAGGAGTTTTAGTGTAGTATTGTACTTGGGAGAGCTAAGTGAAGCTAGGAAGCTACTGCTTGGAAGGCTGAGTGACAAGACAATCTATTGGTTAAGTGTATTACAGGCATGAGGATCTAATCTTCTCTTAATTGATTTTATTTGTGAAAGATTGGGAATTGTATGTTTCGTATGGGAATTGCTTGTTATTATTTGCACTAGGGAAACATAGCATTTGCTTTGGAAAGGAAAAATAAGTTTTTTATGTTTTCTATGAAAGTGTTTGTAATTACTCCATAAGAGGAGGAATTCTTTGTCATAGGTATTGTTATACTAGATATGATTAAACAAGGATAGTTTATGGGATTATTCATTGCTGAAGTTATTTCAAGTTAGATAGCTTGCAAGATACACCTAGGATTTGATTATCCATTAAAAGGAGGGTAACTTGGAATTATGCTTTGTGAGTAGAAATACCATTAAGTTGTGAAATGGGGATAGTTATTTATGGGGTTAAAGGTTACCCATAGGAGGAAATACCTATGCATATACTATAGTGGCCTAAAGTCAAATCGAGCTTTAGTAGTGTATGTGAGTAGGATGACTATCACTCAAATTACTGAGTGAGAACACTTTGGCCAAAGTAGTGTGATTTCCTTTGGCTCCACTATTAATTCACTGTGATCCGTTTATGCATGCTAGTCCTAGATTGTGGGTTTACAAGTTCTAGTCATGTAGGACACAACACTAAGCTTAGTATGGTTGTCGTACAAGGTTACTCCACCAATCTCTTCATCAAAGGGTAGGGTGGTAAATTTTAAATAAATCCACTTTATTTATTAGTTAGTAAAGTTAGTTTTTATTTAAGAATTGTATAATTAAAAATTTTCAAATTTAAATTTAATCAAATTTTTGGAATTTAATAAGAAAATCTTAGACATAAAATCTATTAAGAGTTGTTAAATTAGCAATTTATCTATTCATTTAATTTATTTTTAAAGTAGTATCATATTTGCACTGCAGTAAAGTTTATATTTGAAGGTTAGAGGTATTTATTTTTAAAGTAAAATAATTCACTATATTTTGTCTATTTTATAATCAAAATTGCCATCTTAGAAAAGGAAAGTTATAAATGATATTTTTTGAAAAGATTAATTCATGGGTTTCTATTTTATGGTCAAGATTGTCATCTTCCAAAAGGCAAGCTACACATACTTATACATCACTGTACATATAGTATACTGTTTACCATTTAAAATTTTTAATTTCACTTGGGTATGGACAATTCACATCAACCCAATGAGATTATTGACATCTCGAGTAGTTCCAGTTCCCCTATTCTATCAACCAACTCAACACCATCGATCAGTTGGAATGGTGCTTCTACAAGCCACATACAAGATTTTGCTAATGACATTACAATTAGCTACCTTGACTTGCTACAACAAGCAAAGACCACTGTTCAAAACGTGTAGAGTGTGAAAGACTGTGACATTCAGTTGATTGAAATAACAATACATGAATTCCACTCAACTTGTGAGAAGTTGGGTTCCTTCTGCACTTTCCTTCACAAAATGAAAGTAGATGAGTTCTACGCACAAGGCTGTTCTGTCTACATAAAAGAATCATTTCATAATTACTTGAATGATGTCTAATACACTTTATGTCTGTAAATGTGCATATAGTATGTGATTTAACCATGTAACTAAGGATTTTACCAACTTATGCGTAGTTGGCTATTTTGTAAATCCCTACAAGAAATGTAAGGGCAAATATACTATGAACAAGGCACTTTGCCCCGCATGGAAAATACATTACATCACCTACTATAATACCATGTAATACGATTTTTCTTCATAAATATATACATATACTATTTTCTATTGTTATAATATTGGAGCTTTGTTCTTGCCTTTTGCTTTTGCTCTTGATCTCTTTACTTGACCTAGATGTTACATTTCCAACAAAAAAACATCTTCGATTACATATACTTAAGAATAGTAGTTTATCTCTAATGTACCACAATCCTTTCCTCATTTCACTTCAATTAATTATAATCTAACCATTTTGTTCACATCATATAATTTATAACTATTGTTTAAAATCTATCGACAACGAATGCTATATGTCTCCTTCAATTATTGTCTCTTTGTTGTACCTACATTCCTTACAATTTGTTAACTTAGTTGAATGATAATATCTTAATCTCTTCCTCAAACCCAAACCCTTTTCACTAAAAGTATTAGTTTAAACAAACTTCCATTTTTTAAAATATACCACATTAAAGTATATTTTAAATTAACATACAAAATAAACATATACAACATACAATACATCTTCCCATAAAGAAGGTTCACAAAAATAAATAAATCACCACCATATATTTTCCTTATAGCTACAAAGATGGTTTACAAAGTGTCTCGATCTTTATGATGGGCTCATAATATATTTACACTCTACACAATTTTATGCTCTCCAATACATGTTCAAATTGTATGGTTCATTTACTTAATACAACTAGCATAAATTATAGTTAGGTTTCCAAATCTCATTGCACCCCAAATGATTAACACATTTGCAAACCAAGTAGTTTTCTTTAATTTTAATGTACGTTCCTTCAAAGTTTATCCCTTGTTAAAAATGCACTAGTGTTATATTCATTTATTCCAATTATATTAGGTTTCCTAATTTCATTGCACCCCAAATGATTCACACATTTGCAGACCAAGTTGTTTTCTTTAATTTTAATGTATGTTCCTTCGATGTTTATCCCTTGCTAATAATGCACTAGTGTTATATTCATTTACCCCTTGTTATATTCATTATATTTGTTTATTGAATGCATTTATTGAACATCTACAATGCTTGCAATTTACTTAGACTACTTAATAGAGTCAAATAATTTTCTTACTCACTACCTTTTCTCTTTTTTGTTCTTACAAATGCAACAAGTTAACTTTAAACAACCACTATTTTTATATACAAACCTATTCACAATCACATTTACAAGTATTCTTCCAAATTTACTTTTACATTATGTAAATTTTCTAAACACTTTTATTTCAACTAGTGCTTAAATGGTCTTAGTCAACTAGATTGTGTTTTTCATTTATTATCAAATTAGTTAGCTACATTTTGTTGTCTATACAACATACTCATTTTCTACTTCACAAAGTACGAATTTATATGTAAATTGTAGTAAGTAATAGTTTCCACTTGCAATTTACTTTTTGCAAGGACTAGTTTGTTCTCTCATGATAATGTATTCTTTGACTGAGAATGCAATTAAGCTGATCAATGATGGAAACCTAGAATTGCAACCCCATCTACAAGCATAGATATTTCAATGTTTGGCCATGGCCCCAAACCAACCAATCGCTATATAGTACAACTCTTCGATGTGGTACATAAGCAGAAGGCTACACTTCCAAAATAGTACAATCACTACATAGATTCTGAAAAACTCTAGAAGGGTTCTATACTTAAACTCATTAAATATGTAGTTGCCCTATTATTTGCAATTCAAGGTGAGCCACCATATTTGAATGCTTTTCTAGAAAATTCCAAATGAAAACTTATAGATTAGCATTCTTGAATGCATTATGTCACATTTCATCCTATTCATATACTTATTCATTGTACAATTATAGGTGGATTGTCATATCCAAATTCAAAATCACATGTTTTTAGCAGGATATCATTGGCCAACTTGGCTACTTGTTTAAACAAAAATCCCAACAAGTACATGCCACATCTACAAGCCTCGATGACAGTATTATAGTAACACAACCACCTCTCCTGATAATGTATTCTTTGACTGATAATGCAATCAAGATGATCAATGATGAAAACCTAGACTTGCAACCCCACCTACAAGCATTAGACATTTTACTGTTTGCCCATGGCCCCAAATAGGCTAATCGGTATATAGTGGAGCTATCATATGGGGTACATAAGCAGAAGGCTACACTCCTAAAAAAGGTAAAAAAAATACATAGCTTCTAAAGAAATACAGAAGGGATCTATACTTAAAATCATAGGATATAGTTGCCCTGTTCTTTGCAATTCAAGGTGAGCCACCATATTTCAATGCTCTTCTACAAAATTCCAAATAACAACATGTAGCTTAGTATCTTTAATCCATTATGTCACAATTTTTTCCTACTCAAAATACTTACTCATTGTACCTTTATAGGTGGATTGCCATCTCCAAATTAGAAATCACATGTTTGCAGTAGGATATCATTGGTCAACCCGCCTACCGATTTTTAGAACAAGCCCAACAAGTAAATGCTATGAGCTCAACTACTCCATCTACAAGCATGAATGACCGTGTTAGGGTAACAAAGCCACCTCCTCACAAGGTACTTTTTGGATTATGTTCATCTCTACAAAAGAAAGACCTTCCCTCCAATATTACTTCTATTAGAAATTTGAATCCATTCCAGACAAGGTGGCTTATAAAGGGTCATGTTACCATGAAAAAACAAATGCACTGCTTCATCACACAAAAGGTATAAGGGCATGCATTTTCATTTGATTTTATTGATTGTGAGTGCACTGAAATACATGTCACTTGATTTAATGAAGTTGTGAACCTTCATTACATGAAAGTTCATGTTGGAGAAGTATATACAATATCTGGTGGGACTATTAAGTTAGCTAATAGGTTGTATGATAAACTGAATAGAAAACTTGAAATTTTTTTAGTGGAAGATTCTAAAATTTCTCTCTCCAAAGATGACCTTGCAATTCCCAAACATCAATTCTCTTTCATGCCCTTCAAGGACATTTTAGAACTGAACAATAATATCCTTGTTGATGTTATTGGAATAGTCATACGTGTGGAACCAAGCTCAACGATAAGGAGGAGGGATGGGGCTGAAGTTCTTCAAAGGAGCATCGAGTTGATAGATATCTCTTCATCTACCAATAATATTACTTTATGGGGTCCAACTATTGAAAAGGAAGGCAAACAATTCCAAGAGATGTATCACTTAATTCATGTTGTTGTACTTGTAATAAAAAATGGCCGTGTCACTGAGTATAATGGAAAGATCATAAGCACTTTGGCAAGTTCCCACCTATTTATAAACCCAAGGATAGAGGAGGCAAAACAACTCAAATCATGGTTTGAACAAAATAGGATTGATGTTACTCCGTCAAATACACAACCTTTGGATGCACCTCTCGTGCTTACGAGAAAAAGAATTGCTAATATTGAAGAGAAAACTACTAATGTGAAACAAATTTTCCAATGCACTCTAAAAGCAACAGTGTAATTCATAAAAACAAATTCATTTTGCTATCCATCTTCTCCCCTTGAGTTAGATGGAAAACAATGTAAAAAAAAAGTTGTCCAAAATGATGATCAAACATGGTATTGTTCTGTACCATAGAAAAATGGATCTTTGACATTTTCATGGTCTTTTAGATCTTTCTCTCATGATGCTTGGTCTATTTTGATTTAATGTTGCAATGTAACTTTTGCATTCACATTAGGTCCTAAACATTCAAATTATGGTGTCTTGTGAAGGTGTTGTGAAGTGTTGTAACACATTTCTACACTTTTCTAGACTCTTTTCATTACAAATCACCTAAAAATTACCTTTTCATCACTTATCAAGTCCTATTCTAAAGTATTGTAAAGTCTTGTAACAAGATTTGACACTTTTCTAGGCTTAATTTCACTATTTACACCTTTCTTATGCTTTATTTAACCCCTTTATGTACTCATAAGACTTAATTAAGTGTATTTTTTAATGTAAACCTGAAAAATAACATTAAATGCAAGATAATCCACAAGGTGGGACCCATTCACCATGGGTGGCGAATGAGTCCCTCTTCCAAGGCTCCAAAATAAAAATAATTTAAATTTTCTTTCAGGTTTTTATTCAAAATTACCTTATGTCGGCCTATGATGAGGTATTATTGGGTTATTAGGGCATAAGTGTGTATAAATTAGTGTTTTTCTCCTCATTTTACATCTCCTTATTCATCAAGTTCACTTGCATTCATTCAACGTCAATTAGCATTCAAGCACTTTGCATCATTCAATCAAGCATTCATCAAGGAGCAACCATTGACGTAACTTCAAATTTCTTCAACAAGACTTTTGTATGCAAATTTGTCAAGAAAATAGATGTTGAAAGGTGGTTAAGAAGTCAACAAAGTGTTTCAAGTCAACTAAACCCTATTTCAAGCTTGGAGACAACCTACAATCCATTTTCTATAGATTTGACTCTGTTAACCCGACAAGAAGACATGTGTAGATTTGGAGCTACAAAATTGACCTTTGATTTCAAAATTTTTTGGAGGAGGATTGATTCACCATCAATGGTGAATGAGTCCCACCTTAAGGCTGAAAAAGGTGATTTTGTTAGATTCTAGTTCCCGACAGTCATAAACCTGTTTCAAGAGATTTTACTAGTAGAAGGATTGATTCACCATTAGTGGCGAATGAGTCCCACTAGTGATTTGCAATGATTTTACTAGCATTCTAGAATCTTCTCAAATCTTCAATTTGTCTCTAGGTGCACTCTGTTTAGTCTCTTTTAGTTCTGAGTTCATTTGTTCATGTTTTTAGTTCATTCTTGCATACACCACTGTGTTTTCAAACATTGCATATTTATGGATTTTGCATCAATAATTAGTTAATTACATCATTTAGTTGCATTTACAACATTGCATTTAGTCTTAATCATATCATACAATCCTTTATTTGAGTGAACCACTTCAATTTTGGGGTTATATCTCTCTCCTTTTAGGTGAAAGATCCTAAGAGTGCAAGAGAAGACTATAGAAACACTCACAAAATTGTTGGTTTGAATTTTGGTGAACTTGCATATTGAACACTTTATCTTTCTGATTTCAATTGCATCTTGCATCCTAGGTTTCATTTGCATCAACATTCAATTAGGTTTTGCTTTGTTTTTGCATCCTAGGGTTTCTCAAATTGCATTAGTGAAAGACTCATTTAGACTTCATTTTTGCATATCAAATCATTAAAAAACTGAAAAATCTGCATTTTCATCTTTATTTTTCATTTGAAAAGTATTAAAATCACTTTAAATTTTCTGAAAAACACAAAAAAATATCATACCTGGACTCATTCACCACCTTGGGCGAATCAATCCACCTGCACATTTTAAACAACATTTTCAAGAATTTTTTGGGTATTTTTTGCATTATAGTTTGTTGTTATTACTTTCTGTTATACTTTCTAGATTGTCTGTTTTCTCTTCTTTCTTGCATCTTAGTGTACTTACATTTATTGTCATCATGGCATTTTCTTTTAACAAGTTTTGGAATTCATTGAAATCCTTAGTTGACATGTCTAATTATGCCTTTGGCTGTGATCCTAATGACCTTGAGCTTCCTCATGCTCCTTCAACTCCAAATGAATTTCCTCCTCGTTTTGTTGACATCATTGGAGAAGAAGATGATAGAATGAACAAGTTCTTAAATTAATGCCTTGACAACCTTGAAGCCAATGCAACCTTTTACCCATCCATGAAGACACAAGATCTTCCTACTATTGCACCTCCTGATCACTTTGGATACCTACATCCTGAAACCAATGAAGGACCTAAGTTCCCTCCATCAAGTGGACCTAGTTCCTCTAAACAATCACACCCTCACCCATTTTATGATGACAAAGTTACAAACACACCAATTAACCTTGAAGAAACATATGGTAAAGGCTTTACTATCCTAAGCAAACAAGGATGTGATATAACAAACGAACATGACATTCACCAACTTTTAGAACAAAAAACAACAAAAGAAAACATGACAAGATTATGATATCAAGATCCTCCTCATTCTGATAAGCCTCCTTTTGAATATTGGAGACTTTGCAATGATGGTATGGTGATCTTCAATTCTCCTCCTGACTTGAAAGTCCTCCTTCCTCATGATCACTTCTTGCCTAATTAAAATGACCAAGAGAAAGACATCACCCTTGGTCATGCTTCACTACATTCAATCTCACCTATTGATAAACCTTTTTAATTACTTCATCTTCCATTTGATAATGAAGAAGCTTTGCAAATACTCCTTCGTCATGGTCTCATCACTCTCCCACCTCCTACTAGAATCAAACTTTCCAAAGACAACAAAAAGTATTGTGCCTATCACCGCACCCTTGGACATCATACTAATAAGTGTAAAGATTTACAACATATATTGGATCAGCATAAGGATCCTGGACCTATTGAATTTATCGGATAACAAATACACTTTACACATTTCACCCAATCCCTTTATCATGCCATAGTTGTAGAATTTTCCATTCTCACTATTGCATGATCCTTCCCATCACCTATCTTGGCTCATTCTTGTCTTACACTCTCTGGAGGAAAGAAGTTGTTAGCCTTGTCTTCGTAATGCATTTGTCTTTTGTCTCTTAACTGTGTTATTCACCTTTCGCTTATACTACTTGAGATTGTGAAGCCAATAACTTGGTTAATGGTTGACTTACATTTGTATTACTAGCTCCTTTTACATTTTCATTTTTCTTTGATTTGATTTTATGTGTATATCACTTTCCCCCGTAACATGTGTTTGATGTTTTCTCTCTCTTTGTACACTTCTTCTATCTGTACCTCTATTCTTCTATATGTCATACTTTATCTTTGCTTTTTCACTTTTCTTTTGTGTTCTCCTTTTGGGGATGATACAAAGCATTGAGATGACCTATGTCTCTTCCATGTTGATCTAAAAGATCATTTATTTTTCGCTTTTGTTTTGTGTTCTCCTTTTGGGGGTGACACAAAGCATTGAGATGCTTTATGTCTCTCCCATGTTGACCTAAACGGTCCCTTTTTTTTGTGTTTTTCCTTTTGGGGATGATGCAAGTCATTAAGACCAAAATGTTTCCTTCATGTTGACCCAAAAGCTTTTTCTTTTCATTTTCCTTTTCATTTTCTTTTTGCTTGTGTTTTCCTTTTTGGGGATGATGCAAAGCATTGAGACTCTAATGTCTCTCTTCCATGCTGACCAAAACAGACTTTTGTTTTTCTTTTGTTTCTCTGCCCATTCTTCAGTCAAGGTGTATTTGGGGAAATGATGTCAGCCTCCTGAAATTTCATAAAAATATTTAAAAATAATGAATTACACTGACCCAACCATAGGATCCTATGTGTGTTTGGTAGGTTCTTCTCTGGAAACCTCCTTTTTCTTTTTATTTTTTCGTTGCATGATGCAGCCCATTTGAAACACATGACTCAAGTATATAGGCTTTCCAAGTTAGTTCCCATGTCTTGTTTTTCCTTACATTTTTTTTCACACTTGTGCTACACTATAGAACATTGTGAAAGTAATCTCCTTTGGGGGCATACATTGGTATTATTCTATTTTCATTCTTAATTTTAGTGGCACCTTGTCACTCATACAATGCTTATTACTATGGATGACATTGGGTGATGTGAATTACAAGTGACTATTCATATATTTACATTCTCTAGTGGCCCCCATAAAATAATAATCAGATCCCTAAGTTTCTGAAGATACTATTCTTTTGATTGGTCCTTCTTGGAGCCAGGACAATGTTCCCCATGCATGCATCTTTGCATGAACTTAACAAGACTCCTTAAACATCTTTTTTTTCCATTTTATTACTTTTGCATATTTAAATTACATTTTCATTTTAAATTTTGCCACCTTGCATAACACAACTTACATGCATATGGTACCATCTTGTTTATTCATGAGTTCTAATCATACAAATCTTTTCTTGTCTCATGAAGCATGAATTGACATTTTCCTTTGTCGCACCTTGTTAAAGTTATCAGGAGGTATAACTTTGATATGGTTGAGTGGGAATCCCATTCCATGGTATGGCTTTCCCCATAGCCACCTATGTTTGTGAGGATACCAACCAGTGCATGTTTCTCACCTTTGGGCCTCCTTCTCACCCGATGGACAGCCATGAGTTCCGTCGCCCCAGAGTGAGTATGCATTCTCTTTTTCTCACAAACAACATAGATCTAATCCACAACTAGTTGGACAAATGATCAAATCTTGATCTGATTCTCTCTTTTCTTCTTCTCTTTCACATTGTGTGTTCCTTTGTTCTTATGTTTAGTTTGTCATGGGATCTTAATACTGGGGGCTTGATCATCCCTCTTGATCATTATTATTCCATCTTGCTAGCATAAGTGCATTTGGATCCCTCTCAATATGCATGGCTACTTTAGTGTGAGTTTGAAGCAAGTTCATCCTCTCATTAAGTGGGGGCTAACTGTACCATAGAAAAATGGATCTTTGAAATTTTCATGGTCTTTTAGGTCTTTCTCTCATGATGCTTGGTCTATTTTTCTTTGATTTAATGTTGCAATGTAACTTATGCATTCACATTAGGTCCTAAACATTCAAATTATGGTGTCTTGTGAAGGTGTTGTGAAGTGTTGTAACACATTTCTATTAATTTTCTAGACTCTTTTCATTACAAAATCACCTAAAAACCACATTTTCATCACTTATCAAGTCCTATTATAAAGTGTTGTAAGTCTTGTAACAAGATTTCATGCTTTTCTAGGCTTTAATTTCACTATTTACACCTTTCTTATGCTTTATTTGACCCTTTATGCACTCATAAGACTTAATTAAGTGTATTTTTGAATGTAAAACCAACAAAAAAAATTAAATGCAAGATAATTCGCAAGGTGGGACCCATTTGCCATGGGTGGCGAATGAGTCCCTCTTGGCTCCAAAATCAAAATAATTCAAATTTTCTTTCAGGTTTTTATTCAAAATTACCTTATGTCAGCCTGTGATGAGGTATTATTGGGTTATTAGGGAATAAATGTGTATAAATAAGTGTTTTTCTCCTCATTCATTAAGTTCACTTGCATTCATTCAACATCAATTAGCATTCAATCACTTTGCATCATTCAATCAAGCATTCATTGAGCATCTTGGAGCAACCATTGACATAACTTCAGATTTCTTCAACAACACTTTTGTATGCATATTTGTCAAGAAAATAGGTGTTGAAAGGTGATCAAGAAGTCAACAAAGTGTTTCAAGTCCAATAAACCCTATTTCAAGCTTGGAGACAACCTACAGTCCGTTTTGTACATATTTGAATCCGTCAACCCGACAAGAAGATAGGTGTAGATCTGGAGCTACAAAGTTGACCTTTGATTTCAAATTTTTTTGGAGGACTAATTCACCATTAGTGGTGAATGAATCCCACCTTAAGGATGAAAAGGGTGATTTTTTCAAATTCTAATTCTCGATAGTTAGAAACCTATTTCAAGAGATTTTACTAGTAAAAGGATTGATTCGCCATCAGTGGAAAATGAGTCCCACTGGTGATTTGCAGTGATTTTACTAGCATTCTAGAATCTTCTCAGATTTTCAATCTGTCTCCAGGTGCACTCTATTTAGTCTCTTTCAATTATGAGTTAATTTGTTCATGTTTCTAGTTCATTCTTGCATACATCACTGTGTTTTCAAACATTGCATATTTCATAGGTTTTGCATCAATAATAAGTTAATTACATCATTTAGTTACATTTACAACATTGAATTTAGTCTTAATCATATCATACAATCCTTTGTTTGAGTGAACCACTTCAATTTTGGGGTTCTATCTCTGTCCTTTTAGGTGAAAGATCCTAAGAGCGTAAGAGAAGACTATAGAAACTCACAAAATTGTTGGTTCATGTTCAAAGTGAAAAGATACAACTTCTAAATGTGCCTAAAAATATATACTTTAGGTAAAGCTAGCAGATCATACAAGAATATTATGGGATATTGCTTTTGAGGAACCAACCACTAAACTTCTTGGAATGTTTGCAGATGATTTATACATGTTGCAATTCAATCCTGGAAAAGAAATTGAAGCTGAGACCATAATCAAGGGAGTGTTATTCAAGAAATTTATCTTCGAAATCACAAATTCTTATGATTCAAACTATGGTGTTCAGGAACAGGTATAATCAATAATCACAAAGGTTGACAAGCTAGATTTTGTTGCAAAAAATTTGCTCATGTTGGGTGGAATGGCTGATATGTGTCATATTGCTAGTGTTTATATATAGCTCGATTACTTATGTAATGAATATACAATTATGTAACATCTTATATAATATACTTTGTATACTTTTGATTGCATACATGGAATTTCAAAATCACATGTGTACTGAAATATATTGTTATTATTAAAATAATGTGATTGATCTCTTCCATCAAATTACTTATGTATATAGCATACTAATCATATCTCAAATAATTATAAAAATTAGAATGATTAAAGAAATTGTTCAATACAATGGACAGTTCTTCCCCACGCAAGTTTAGCTTCTTTAATTCTATATGTATTTGTAATTATACATTTGATGATGGTAGTTCCTATTTCCTTTACATATGACAAGCTCTAACCCTAAAAGCATACAATCTCATAAAATAAGTCATCACCACTATATTCAACATAAAGAAGAAATAAGCATTCACCATCATATGCAACACATAGGAAAATAGACAATACATTCCAATGAACCAACCTCCATTTAGTCAAACCAACACAACATCAAACCATATGAATCTAAAACATCCCAAACTGAACACCCTTCTGACCAAGGTTTGTCACTGTGTTCACACCAAACAATGCATAATCTTCAAAATCAGTCCACAAGCCTACCAGAAACCGACACAAAGTTTATAGAAGCTTCTAAACAATTTTGCTCAAGATTAGATAAAATATCAAACTTGGAAAATTGCATAGTTTTCCATGAATGCTACCCAAGAATGCACACCAACTCAACACAAAGTGGTCCAATTTGTTTTAGATTCCTTTGTGAGAAAGGTAGACATTGTTTCTCATCGTCTAATTGTATGGACCCAAGAGTACAACCGTATGAGTTATAAACACTTACACAAGTCAAAGAAATGCTCATAGCACAAGTCAATACAATAATACAAGTAACTCATGCTTGTGGAGGCCAATACAAATATAGTGGGCACATAATTTGTTTCTTGCAAGATATCAAAACCATAACAAAATACCCACTACATAAAATTGCAAACTTGGATGTGTTGGTAGTTCGAAGAACCAATACAAAAGGTGAACATTATGATTGCTACGTAAGTAGGCATCGTGTGTGGGCTGCCTTAAAATATAAAATCACATATGACCCGTACTACAAAGATGTTAAGGTGGATTTTTCATCTCTTGAAGAGCTCCCTAATACAAATACATACATTTTCAATATGCTTCATAACATTATTATTGACAATGAAAATATGGTTGCACTAAACAATGCATTGACATTTTACGCGGACCCACCAGACAATGAATTCACTTCCTCCTCATCATTTATGGCTAGATTACCAAATAAACTCCATGAACTAGAAATCATAAAAGAAACATTGCAAGTCAGAGATCAAGATGACACCATTATTGATTGGCCAACACTTGAGTCCTCACCAGTTAATGAATATAATACATAGGGTGTTTTAGACATGGCTTTTCCTTCACTCTTTCCAAAGGGTAGTGCACTACATTTGTAACCTCGCTATAGACAAGTTGAAATACATTAATATGTGTTGCACCTAATGATGTTTCATGATAATAGATTTGGAAGCCATCCAAGGTTTAGATATTTTGTCTTGAACTTGTTGATGCACCATTGAAGCCAAGGTGTTGCCTCTATTTTTGTCAAGAAAAATGTTGAGGGTCTTGCATACCAACCACCATTGATAGTCTTCGTCTCCATATCTATAATAGTTGCCTAACACTAAAATACCCAAATAGTTTATGCATTATGGATCCTCCCTTAGAGGCACACAAGCATATTGGAATAAGTGTCATGGTGAGCTATCAAACATAATCAACCAAATAGGCTCCCCCACGCTATTCTTCACCTTAAGTGCTGCAGATACTAAATGGCCTGATTTACACCAACTATTTTCAAAGGAAGCAACACCAACAACATAAAACAATAAAGATCACATAGATAACATTGTTACTAACCTACATACCACATCCTTATACTTGCATCAACGATTCACAATATTCTGTGAAGAAGTCTTAGAGAAGCTCTTCTGTGTTATAGACTATTGGTATAGATATGAGTGGAAACATCGAGGGTCTGCAAATGTACATGGATTCCTTTGGCTTGAAGGTGCACCAAACATGGAAAAACTTGACTAGAGAAATCATGAAAATGTAGACAGAAAAATTGTTCTTTGACAAATATGTTAGTGCTTGGAATCCTCTTAATCTAAGAGACAAGAACAACACAAGTCATCGATCTTCACATGACGATCCATGCTTACTAACAACACTTGAAATATTTGCTACAAATAAACTGGCTGACTATGAAGAGTTACTCAACTGTTTCTAGAGACACACCAAATTTTCATAATCAACTTTCCTTCGCAAGAAAGGCAACAACATGGAGTGTCGGTATAAGGCATCCTAGCCTGAATGTGCTGCCTCTTCCTTGTGTAGTGATGAAAATGGGAATTTTTTTTCCCTTGCACGTAATGACGATAGGTTGAATATACATAGTCAAAAAATGCTTTCCATATGGAGAGACAATATGGATTGTCAGCCTATGCTTTCAAAAACACTTGTTTTAAAGTACATTGCAAAATATGTTGCGAAGGCAAAAAGAAAATCTAAAAGTTGTATTGATACATATGTTAACACACATATGTAGAAATCAAGCACCAGAAGACAAAGCTCTCGCGACATACAAAAAATTCATGTATGAGATTATTGTTGACCATGATATAGGTGCACAAGAAACACGCCATATGATGCAAAAGTTGCCCCTTGTTTGTAATAGTGCATTTATGGCACTTAATGTTGTGCAAAAAGTTTTCAATCAAATTAAAGGAAAAACCCAAATGAAAACACACTGCAACTGAGTTATCTCCAATTGTACATACAATGTCATCCTCTAATGGATAGAGTAACACAACTTGAATCTACACGATCATTCTTGTTTTCATCAAGTTGCAAAAGCTGCAAGTAGAAAGAAAGGAAACAAAAGGAAATTATCAGTGTCTTCGCTCGATTTAGTGCTATTCCAAAGGAGGATTCAAAGCATTTTGGGACATTTTGTTGGAGCGAATTGCTTCTTTACAAGAAATTTCATAACATTGTCGCAGACATTGGTATCGATAAAGAGACAATTGTTGCAAATTGGAAGGAGATGAATATACTTAAATATTATGTGTGGCATATTGACTGTGTAACTGATGAAGAGGTCAATCAATAAGAGGCCAAGGAAATAGAGAATGAAAGCAACATATGAAATATAGTACAATTCAATGAATGGGAGTTCTTATCACAATTGGGTCTTAGTACTAGTGGAAATCTTAATTCCCTTGATATGTTTGAAAGACATGACTTTGACAATTACAACAAGTGGAATGAGTGTATAATACCTCAAGCTTTACATGAAACCGTAGAGCATTTCATAAGCACAAATAAGGTGTACCAACATGATGGCCAAACACCATTTGAGTTTAACGAACTCCCATATCCACTCTCTCCCAAACAATAGCTCACTCTTACACTTGTTTTGGACCATTGCAACATTGGTGCATTCGATAAATACTTGCACATGATCATACAAGGCACAACGGGAATAGGGAAATCCTATCTTATTCATTGCATTAAACACTCCCTTTCCAATTTAGTACTACAACAACATAGGCCACTCCTTGTTGTTGCTCCTACAAGAATAACAACATTCAACATACATGCCTCAACTATACATTTATCCCTGAAGATTCAAATCAAGGAAATGCAACCATTGAAGGGTCAATCACTTGTAGTGTTTCAAAAAAACATGAGACACATAAAATACCTCCTAATTGATGAGATGAGCTTTATAGGCCCAAAATTACTCTTGAAAATTTATACTAGGCTACGTGAGGCTTTCCCCCACCAACAACACTTGTGCTTTGGTGGAACATCTATCATTCTTGTAGGTGACTTTGCACAACTACCCCCTGTTATGGACAAACCTATCTATGCCTCCCACACAAATGTGAAAGCCCTATGGCCTGAACAATTCACTATTATTGTCACACTAGAAAAAATATTCTGACAACATGGGGACACTCAAGCTCAAATTGACTTTTGAAGAACTCTACAAAACATTCGTAATGCAGAACCAAATGAACAAGATTGGGAGCTACTAATAAATCGTACAAACACAATGCTATCAAACAATGAAAAAAATCTTTTGACCAAGCAATGCACCTATTTCCGACCAATGACTTAGTTGGAACACACAACAAAAAAATGCTACAGTTGTTAAATCTTCCTATTGCACTTAGTATTGCAATAAAAACAAACTCAAAATCAAACATTGACAATGATGTTGACCAACTTCCCCATGAACTCCTACTATGTAGAGGCCAACACATCATGCTAACTACAAACCTATGGATTCAGGCAAGCCTTGTCAATGGTTCTCTTGGAGAGGTCTTAGATATTGTATACACAAAAAGCTCTAAACCACAAGATTTACCATTATATGTAGTAGTAAAATTTGATACTTACAATGGCCCGCCTTGGAACGTACATGCTCCAACAACTATACCAATAGCACCTATATCTCTAGGTGCTCATAGAAAGTTACCACTATGCATGGAATGGACAATTACAATACATAAATCCCAAGGATTAATAATCGAAAGAGCAACAATCGATATAGGTAAAAAGGAAAGATAGGGCTTGAATTTTACAACTATATCTAGAGTTAAATTGATACATGGAATTAGGGTAAGATCCATTGTTTTCCTTTGATCGATATTCAAGAATGAAGAATAATCCATACACAATTATCAGGGAAAAAGAAGATCTCTAACTACATCTTCTCTAATTATGATGAGTACAAGTACACATACATAAAAACACCACTCTCTCAATAAACTGTATTTGTTTAATTTTCTCCTTACCATATTCATATAATACATATTATTGTTTCTATATTTACACCACATTTGCAATCACATGTAGGTGGATGTTCCACATTCGTATACTCCTACAACGGTTGGTTTAATCTAGCTATTGATGTTTTTTTTCCACCCAGAATAAAATCTTTCACCATTTTTTCAAGTTTAACAGTCTGCATAAAGCCATCTTTGCATTAACGAATTGGGTTTCCTAACCCATTCTTTGATTGTGTAGGATATTATAACAAAAAAAACACAACAATTATATGTCGGATCATCCAATGCCAATAAATGGAATCACCAAATACAAAAAATCAACATAGTCAAAATAGGGTGATCCCACAAAGCTAGTTTACAATTTTTGGGAGATTTTGATTTTTGCTAAAATCACATATTTTTAGGAAATATAATGATTTAATCCTTAAAAAGTTCCATTTAAAGCATTCCAATTGAAGAGGGTTTGATCAAACTACCTTAGATCAAACCCCTTTGGATAGAAACCTGCTAGTTTTAAACCATACCTATAATAGAGTCTCCTTTACACTTATCAAAATGCTGATAAAAAACCACTTTTGATTTACCTTTTGGGGGATCAAATGAATTCATTTAAAATGTATTTTTTGTAAATATGTAGTCCATTATAAGCTCCCAAAAGTATAATTTTAAACAAATCAAATTTAATTATACTTATTTTATTTTGTGAATGGTGGTTTTTCACTAAAAATCAAGTTTTGTTATCCACATGTGAAAAATAGAATATTATCAATTTTTGAAAAAAATATGAGTGCACTCAAATATTGAAGTCATGGATCCAACAAAAAAATTTGAATCGACACATACAATTTTTTTTATCTCATATATAGGTCCGGCCATGTCCTAATTGTAATTGGTTTGACTTCAAAACTTGATTAAGGAAAAATATTCAATAAAAAACACTATGAAACCAATTGAAGCACTAGATATCATAGTTACAAATCTAAATTGAAAAAATAGAATTTTATCCTTCATGGAAAAAAAAGTTATGTGTTATACAGTGAGCATCACTCAAAAATGGTGTTTACTAAAAAAACAAGTTTTTGAAGATGGAAAAAGAAGTGCAATCTGATTCCAAAAATTTTGAAAAAAAATAAATTTAGAATCTACAGATAAAATGTCACAAACCACTAGTTTGCATCATCTTCAAATTCCTCACGATTTAGCTGCTATAGGTGCCTGAAAGTGAAGATTTAGTTAGAAAAAATCAGTTCAGTGTCTAGTTTGGCCAAAAATTGTAAACCAGTATTGTGGGATCACCCAATAGTTGCAGAAATTTCATTCATTTTTCAATATACAAGTATGTAATAAAAACACACTGTAAATTTCCCATAGCATAATTAAAGTTCCTCCAAATATTGCTTTATTTAGTATTAGGTTGTATATAAATTGATTCAAGTGTTTTAATTTTCTCTAGAGGTAGCTTCTTATGAGTATATATAGCATTGTGATCTCCATAGTAAAAATGACAAGGAAAAAGATTGCATTTACCAACGACTAACTTTCTACTACAACAATTGTCCTTCAAGTGGGCCTCTTTGCAAAGAATGTGTTTCTGGAACTCATTCATCACACCTTGATTTACAAGTCATGAAGACGTCCAAACGTGATTCAAACAAAAATAATGTCATTAAACCTCATAAAGCTCATGCTCACCATATTCTTTCCTTACATTTTGAACAAAGACAGTATTTTTTCTTAGAAATAATTCATCTTTTTCACACCATCATCCTCATCCTCCTTTGCTTCATCTTCCTCTAATGTATGTTGCATAGTGTGTGAAAAAAGATTTCATGAGAAAAAGAATGAAGTGTTGTACTGATCTCTTGAATCCAACTAAGCTACTCAAGTAATTGAACTTATAATATGTTTTGTCATCTATGGCCTAAAATTATTTCAGCCTTCAACCAAAATATTGAAAAAATTGTATGTTTACTTCTTTATTCTATGAAAGAGATGGTTATATAGCCATTAACCTTTGGTAATGTCTATTTTCTACTATGAGATTAAAGCTTTGTTTGTTGTTGTACTGGTGTTCGGTTGTATCTCCAAATAGTATTACAAACATTTTGTAAAAATATATAAACAATATTGTACAAGTTTTAAACTACAATTCACTCCCATGCTTACTTCTTTATATTTTTCTATCGACAGAACCCTTGCACCCCCTCTTGTACAAGTGCTAGTTTTATAAAAGTGCATGTAGATTTTGTCTCATTTATAATTAGATATTTCTAATGTTGCTTTACATCCCTTTGTCTAAGCAAGATAGCTAATAGATTGGTAAATTCACAAATATTTTTAATCTAATTTGATTTCAATCTATCCAGTTTTAGTTATAAATGAACTCTTATAATTTATATATGAAGAAGTAAAAAAAAATACAATTGTGTTTGTGCTGTAAATGACACATACACATGCCATTTTAGAAACTTAGATAATGAGGTTTATTGATATTTGTTAGAGAGAAAAGAAAAACATTTATATATTTAAAAATAAAATATATTTATATTAAACATAATTGCATATTCATAGTATTATAAAATTGTGTATGATGATATTTATAAATTGATATGAATGGGACCCAAGTTTGAAGATGGTTAGGAGAGAGCTAAGTAGAGCATTTCATCTCCGTTCATTTTTGTTTTCCATTTTCTCTGTTCTTTTTTCTTTCAAACTCTGCTTGTTTTTTCTCCTCTACATCATTTTTCTCTCTCCATATCTCCTACTTCGACCGGAAACCTCTTCGACGATCGACCTGATCGATCTTTATCTGCCTCGTCTATCTTCGGAGAAAACTTCGATATCCTCGATCTTTGTCGCATCGACGCTGACGCCCTGATCCTTTTGTTTCAATTGTGTTTGGATCCTTGTAAATGGATACATAGTTTTTTTAAAGCTATCAATTCTCAATTTAGACCTTCCTACCAATTGACCTCATGTACTACACAAATATTTGAAAAAAAAGACCAAAATTTTCTCACATTTACCTTCCACACCTCTTCAGCGTACTCATTGCACGCTAAGGTACAATTGCTAGTTATAACTATTTGATGAAATTAGGAATAAATGATTAGAAAATAAATATAAAGAAATGGACATTTACCAAACATTTCTTAAGTTTTGAATTAAACTTTAAATTCTAAAATTAATAGATCAATTAATTTGCAAGCAAATTGAATATGTGAAATGAAACTTCTTGGTTTTAAAATTTGCATCATGATGGAGAATCATTGGATTCACACGGTCAATATATATTCAAATCTACTTGGAAGAGAAATTTTGAAGGAATTAATTTGTTTTGAATTTACCCAAAAAGAAAATATATGTAGTCTTCAGTTTTTAAGATTTTGTCTTTAAATTGATAGCATATATTTATGCATAAGTTAAAAAAATTCTATTGTCATTTAGTCCTTTAAATGGATTTTTCCTTGCAAGTAGTGTGTTCCAATTGAAATGCAAGGTAAACTTGCACAAAAATATAAATATCCTTGCAACAATAAGATCTATTGGAAAAAAAAATTATATCAAATTTTTAAATCTGCATTCTTGAAATTATATTTTGCAAAAACAATTATATTTTAAGGAAGAAATGATATATTTATTAGAAACAAAACAATAAAGCAAAAAAATTGAACATAAATCTAATCTATTGAAAAAATAGAAAAAAATTAGAGAATCAAGAAGTGAACTAAATTTAAAGAGAAATAAAGTAGTTTAAAATTAGTTTTTAGTTAGTAATAATTAGTTTTGAATTTAGTTAAAAATTGAAATTTGTTGCATTTAAAAATAATCTTGTTTGAAATTACAATGTAAGGGAATATATTAAGAAGAAAAAAAGAAATAACTAATAGTTTTGATTAGAGATTTTTTTTTTTCCAACCAATATTGGAAATTTGATATCTTTAAAATTCTTGTTTAGTTAATAGTTCGTACAAAATCAATTCGACTGGATATTGTTGAACTATCTAAATATTTTTATTTATTTATTTATTTTTGTCCGAGAAATAAATAAATTATTAATAGCTAGTTAATGCAATCAAATATAATAGGTGAATCTCAAAAGGGTATTGATAATGATTTCAAATAAATAGAAATTGTTGAATGCATTAAATTTTATAGTTATTTATTACATGTACGTTAATAATTAGTGAGAGTTAACAACCTTTGGTTACATTATTGTTTAATCAAGTTCTTAATTCAATTTATAGTGACTACCATTTGGTGATTTAACAGATCTGGTTAGTAAGAACCAATGTTACTTTTCTTCTGTAAAACTCTTACTGTTATATATTATTATATAGGCTTAATGCCTTTCATAAAAAAAAAAAAAAAACATTTCCTTATTATTGATTTTAATTTAGAGGAATTTGTTTTTAGAAAGGAATTGGGTTCTATATTGCTTAAGTTGTTGAAAATTCTTTATTGAATTGAATTAACTATTCATTTACAATGAAATAAATATTCCTTGGCACCCTGCTAGAATCAATGATAGAGTTTAAATTGTTTAAAGTGTTGACACCTAGAAAGTATTTTTGAATTTATTTTTGTTCCTTAATTTTATTTTGTAGATTAAATCATTACTGTAATAGTTAGGAACCACATAAGATTTATACTTAGTTAGGAATCATATTCCTTCTTCACTCATTTTGCAAATGCTTATGATAGCATCGTTAACTTGGTGACAACTTGGTGGTATCACAAGCACTGGAGTCCTATTACCTAATTTTATCTAGTTAAAAAATAAATTAGGTTTAGATTATGTTTACGTTACAAAAATTATGGGCATGACAACTCTTTTTCAGTTATATATTGACAAACTTGAAGAATGAATAAATTTACAAGGTGAGTATGGTCTTCTTTTGGGAGAGCTTGTTGTGATGTTTATTTTGTAAGATAAAATATCATTTTGATTGTTAGGCCTAGTCAAATCTCACAATAGCACTAAGATTCCCTTGAACATTTTTGTAAAGAGGGGGTATACAAGTGAAAACCAACAAAACTAAGACCATAGTCTTCCCTAACAAAAAAATATAACTTAAGTTTTATTTTGAAGTGATTATTATAGAATAAATGATAGTATAAATAACTTGGGATTGAATTCAACAACAAACTTAGGTATAAATTTTTTAGAAGGAAGATAATTTTGTGTGGGTGGAAGTCACTTTATTCTTTGTAAAATAAAAGTAGAGATGTAGAGTTATCAAATTAGAAAACTATCCAAATTCTATGCAAGCTATTAGTAATTTCAATGGTGCTTTATGGATGTGAATTTTCAATTAGCAACACCTCAAACTTAAAATGCAATAAATAAGAGAGAATCCAAAAACATATGATCACAAGAAAATTCAAAGTAAACACTCCAATCCTCTATGATATTCTTCTAGCTAAAACAAGTACTTTTCCTATTGGATCCATTACTACAGTGCATCTTGCAAGGCATCTAAAAATAAAATATTTGGCCTAAAATTGTCAGTAAAATAAGTCTTGAATGAGAAATAAGTCTTAGATGAAAGAAAACATCAAGTGGATGAGAAAATGGAACATCTACTAAAATGTACATCCTAATAATTTCAAAGAAATACTTTTTTTACTATAGATAAATTTTGCAATTATATGTGGAAAAATACATTAGGAAGAAAAATAAAATATTACATTAAACTCCACTTATGATTGTCAACAAAATACTCTATAATAATAAATATCCTTTGGAAACCAAAGCCTTTCATAGCTCAATTAGGAACTGACTCATATCTCGTCAACGTGAGATAGGTAGATGGTAGAGACCAAAATAAGAATGGGAGGAAAGAGTTTGTGTTTTCTACACAACTAGAGTAGTGGAATCTTAAAAAACACCTTGTCTGTGTGTGAATTTTTCAATGACATTTAGGTAATTTACTCAAGTATTTTAATGACAAATTTCTTATAAGACTTGTTTTAGATAATTTTTGTGTATCCCACCAAAACACCCACAATGATAGCTAGAAATGAGAAACCAAAAAACAATAGTGCTAGAGTTCATGAGACAAAACTCGACTCTCCCCTTCTAACCCTTCTTTTGTGATGGAAGACTTTTGGCTAGTTTGGAAGACTCAATTTCTCATCATTCTTGAAGCATGATATTAAAAATTTGTAACAGTATTACTTGTCACTCAAAACATTAATAGGGTTGCAACTTAGGCAAAAAAATTATTGCATTACAATTTTTTTAATTAAATAAAATTTTCTTTTTGCAATGGTTGCTTCTAAAATCAACCAATAAAAAATACATAATAATGTCAAAATGTTTAACATATACAATAGTGCTCATGTCATTCAAGCAATTAATATAGTTGACATTTGATTCAATGAGTTAGTAAATATAGATATATATATATATATTTTTTAAATGAATTTTGTACTGACTATTCTCAATATGAACCAATAAAAAAAAAAGATAAATGAAAGTTTTACAATTATTTAAAATAGAAAGTTAAATATAGACCATAGAATTTTGCTCAAATTTATAAATTCTATGTAATGATTGGCTAAAATGATGAAAGAAATTGAATGCAATGAATGCATAAGTATTCATGCCTTGGTAGGAACTAACAACAAGAGACATTGTGTTAGGTTCTTGCCAATAGTTATTGTTAGATAGAGTAGTTGTTGCATGATTTGATTTCAAATAATCATGTGTCTATTATAATGTATATTGTCCTATTTGTGGGCACAGGTTGAGATTAAAGGTATGAGTACACCATGGGTAAATTAGATCCATTTCTTAGAATTTTGGCTTACAACAAACATTAAATAAACAAAGTATTGTTTCATATTATTTAAAACAATTATTGAGTTCTTCTAGAAGCTATGTGATAAGATTTTTCTAGATTTTGTTTAAGATTGTATATATCTTATCAATGAAGTTAATATTGATTGAATTTGTTGGGTGACATATCTCACCATAGATTTGCACATATTTTTGGATTTATATGTCCTTTCATATCATGATATATATATTATTATTCAATATTATTCAAGATATTAATATGGTTGAAATTCAACCATAAATAAATAATGTATTCTAAATCCAATGGAAATGTTTTGCCACCTATCATGTCTATAAACTAATTCCAAATACTTTTCATTGTAAGTAGAAATACCTTTCAAATTAATTTATTTTTCCACCTATCCTATCTATATAACACTATTCCTTGTCACTCAAATCATTAATAAGGTTGACAATTTAACCAAAAAATTTAATGCAATGGATGCATAAGTATTCCTACCTTGATAGGAATTAATAAAAATATATTAAAAAGATAAAAACACCTTGTTTGTCATGATTTCTATTTTGTTGGGGCCTATGAAATGATGAAGAATAAGCTTCAAAACTGCCACTACACATTACATCATTTTTTCTTGAATGAACTCTCTCCTCTTTCATACTCCCTCAATT
>VDFB02054421.1:26258-91879 GCA_007258455.2 Sequoia sempervirens | reverse complement strand
ATTACTTATTTGCATCATGGTGACTAGGTCATGTTACACAAGGTTGAATCTAATCTTAGAAAAGTGTGGATGAAAATGACTATATATGAGCCCCCACTCAATACTTTTGCTAAATCTAATTAATTAATTAATCTGCCTTAATCTTTCATTACCATTTTTCATAATTTAATATTCCTCCAATTCTCAAATGTTCCATCATGTGACATGTGTCATTTCTCTTTACACATGTGCAAGTATGTACAATCTTCCAACTATTCTCCACCTCATCCCTCCTAAATCCACTTGAGACAAATGGTGCTTTAAGGTTTGGCCATACACGAGACAATCTTCCTCTTTCCATTTAGTCCAAATTTTAAATCTCCCACCTCCCTCAAGGAGTAGTCAAAACGTTAAATATTTCCTCTTTTGGAAATCCTACAAAGATCTCCCCTTTCTTTGTCCAATCCATATCTTTAGCCACCCTTTCCAATAAACCTCCTCTTGACACTTGGTTATTTCCTCTTTCTTGATATCTCTCATTTATTGTGATCCATTGATCCTTGAATTGCATCATTCCTCACAACAACAGTCTACAAATAGAAGCATTTACCCTTCCTTATCATTGACAGATTTTCTAGTAGGTGTGTGCTACTATTTTTCTATTAAAATCATCAAACTATACCAAGACTATGTTGGTTTAAAGAGAAATCCACATTCTATTCATAGTATTCAATCAAGCATCTTAGAGACCATATACAATATAGCAAGGGTGCACTCCATTTTAACTCTTTCTAAGGAGAAATGTTATTTAAAGTAAAAAGTATTATCTATTTTCTTTATCTTTATGTTTATTGCCTTATTTTATTTTCTTATCTTTAGACTACAAAAATGAATGAATATTTTTGTATGGTAGTGATCCCCAAAAGAAAATAAAATACCTTTGGTTCCTTACGAAAATGTATGTAGGTCAAATGGTTGAATAGGTACAAGAATCATTTCCATCCAAAATAAAGCTTTTGGATTCAAGATTATTTGGTACCTATGCAAAAATGTGCATCTTACATGGGCTAAAATCGTCCAAAAAAAATATCTACACATGTAATACTCAACAAGAAAATTAATAATCTCCCACCCTCTATGTGGTAATAATTTCCTCTATCCCTATTCTCATAATGGTTTTGTAGATGTATAAAGAGTGAGAAACGTCTAGAGGGGTACTCCTTGCTAAGCTTAAGTTGCCTCCTAAATAGAATTATAGTATGGGGCACTAGGGAAAAGTCCTCTCGGTAGTCATATCAAAGGTTATATAATAATCAATAGATTATACATCTCAACTAGGCCATTTATATCTATCATAGATCCCACCACTTAATTGTAGAATTACATAGCTTGATCTCCTATCCATCTCTAGTACATTTTTATTTAAGGGTTTATAATTTAGTCCCCATCTAATTAAATTCACAAGTGCTCATGTGAACATATCAAAGTGATGAACTTTATGCTACTTCATGGCCCTAAGAAGTGTAGGATCTACTAGAGGCATCACTTACTAGTATAGTTTTATTTTCTCTAATATGCATACCATGATGAGAGATAAGTGGTTAAAGTAAAATGCACTTTCTCTGTAACATAATAAAGGTCTCAATAAACTAGTGCTATAGTATCAACTCCCTAAGTAAATACTAAATTCACCACTCTACTCAATGATCACTACCTTAACCATAAGAGAGGTAGGCATAAAGAGAGTTAGGGAGAGAGAGGGGGCTAGGTGGAGAGGTTGAAGGAGAGAGGGAAGAGGGTGGAGGGGTGGAGGTGGAATGGATGGAAAATAATGGAACAACAAATAAATGAAGAATAATGGAAATGGAATGGAAGGAACTTGATGGAATTGGAATAACGTTTTATGTTTCTCCCACTTGCAACTCATCCCTGGGCTCTCCACCCTTGAGCTTAGAATAAGAAGAATGCAATCACTCATAACCCACTGTGATTTCCAACCTACGATTATTTTGTGCATTTGTTTTTCCATCATATGAGGAAATTAAAATATTTTAAAGTTCTCGGTAATATTTGTGGTAAATTTTAAAATTTCCTTTCATTACATTCATACTCTCTAAATAAGAGAATGTTTTCATTACAATAATTATACGTTCTAGAAAACACTGGGCGATATGAAACCTACAACCCACATGGTGTTGTAAAATCCTCTACAGGCAACAACCCAATTGGTTAGTCACCCCTCATGTCAATTTGGATATTTTTATGTATCCCACACCTAAAAATCCTCCCCCTACTCTCAACCACTTATATTTGAATGTACAAAATGAAATAACTCAAAACCCAATGTGTTTTCCAACTTGCAATTATTTTGAGCATTTTTTATCAATCATATGAAGAAATTGATTTTTTTTTTACTCTAAGAGTTGTAAATTTTAAAGGTTCCTTACATTATGTTATCCTAATTTTCATGGGAGGGGAAAATAAGTTCTGGATAAATGGCCACTTTACACAACCCTCACATGTATAAGAACCTTTTTCATTTTGTGCACCTCTGGTGCAAGGGCACCAAGCTCATTTTGCAAATTTTGGTCAAGTAAGGTCTAGTGTTAGTTTTTTGTTTTTGAGTATTTTTTGGGTCTAATAAGGTCATAATAGACCACCTAAGATGTAATAAGTCATATTGAAGTCATTTGAGTTCATTTTGTTATATTTTTCCAATATTTCCAAAAGTTGTCATACAGAAGTGCCAAAGTGCACAAAACTAGGAAACCAACGGTTGGGAAGTTTGAAATTTAGTTGGAGTCATTGGATTTGGTTGGAACAAGCTTAAAAGGCCTTGAAAGGGCTTGAATAATGGTTGGATACTTTGGAAGTGAAGATTAAAACAATAAAATTCCCTATTTTCTCTATATTTTCTATGTGTTTCTTTTAACAGTGTTGTTGCAGGCCATTGTACGGCCCTGTACATCCTCCATTTGATATAAAGTGAATTTTAATTGATGGTATAAGTATTCTTCTCCATTTTGGCTATGATTTGGTAGATTTTCATTAGATACAGTGGTAGTTTGAAGAAATTCTCTATAGGCAGATATGTAACCTAGTTTTAAGGGTTTGTAACATTTAAAAAATGCATTAACACCCATTCCACCATGATTTTTGTTAGAAACTTGGTTGAATGGGTTCTTAGTTGTATTTTTAGATGAGGATGGGGTTTCAAGAGCAAAGGAGGTCATTTATTGGTTTTTTATGTGATGCCCTAGTAGACAAATTCATTGAATTTTGATGAAATTTGGTGGTTAAAGGTGGGAAAAGGTTGAAAACCTTTGGCAAAGAAATTTTTGAAGGTTGATTAAGCTTGTGCAGGAAATTTTAGATGTCTTTGAAGTGTTGTTAGAGTGAGAAAGGATTGGGAGAGCATACTTTCAATAAACCCTCTTGGAAAATGGCTTAAATGGGGGTTTTATAGTTTGATGTTTTGGAAGGTGTTTCTCTAGAAAAGAGTGGTGGATTCTAATGTTTTGTGACTTGGTAAAAGACTATCCAAAGAAATTTTGGGTTGGTAGGTTGTTTAAGAGAGGGTTGCTTTGTATATTTGAGCTACTTGAACCCTGTTTAGCGTACCAGTCCTTTTTAGGACATGAAAGTCTAAAACAACCTTATGTGGAAGATAGATATCTTGAAGAACACCTTAATGGGTACTCAAAATGACAAATAGTTTGTGGGTTTGATGAGTATTTTGGTAGGTGTGGTCAAGAAATTGAGTTGGTAGACCTACAAGGGAGTTGAAAGAGTAGTATAAGAAATCACCCTAGCTAGGGTTTTTTGGATTAAAGAGTTGGTTGAGTCAATTAGAATTCTGTTGTTTTATCAAAGGCCTCCCTGCTCTACATTTGTTGGTATCATAGCTTAGGAAGTAGATCTTTTGAAGGAGAAAGTTGTAGTTTGTAGTGAAAGGAAAGATGCCTCCAAAGGGGAAACTTGTGGCTAGAGAGATTGGTGAATTGAAAGACAAGCATGCTAAGGAGATGAGAGAGTTGAAGGAAAGGTTGGCTACTCTAGAAACAAGGCAGAAAAGAGATGTGGACATGAGTGATGGGAATGACTCAAATGAAGAAGATGAAACTGACAGTGAAGAGCAAGAAGAATTGGATCCTGATGATTAGAGGATGGCTAAGTTGCTGAGAGGAGTCAAGGATGATAGACACAAAGTGAAGATTGATGTTCCAAAATATGGAGGGAATTTGAATGATGAAGAATTGTTGGATTGGATTGCAGCCTTGGACAATTACTTTAAATGTGAAGATGTTCCTGAAGAGCAAAGGGTGAAGATTGCAAAGACAAAGCTAAAGGGCCATGCACTATTGTGGTGGGATTATATGCAATCTGAAAGAAGAAAGAGAGTTATATCAAAGATTGTTTCTTGGGACAAAATTGTAGCCAAAGTGAAAGGTAAGTTGTTTCCTTCCGATTATGCTATTCAAATGTTTAGAAAACTTCAAGGTTTAAAGCAAAAAGAAATGGATATTAAAGCATATATTGAAGAATTTTACAAGTTGAGTATTAGGTCTGGTCATAATGAAGATGAGAATGAAAATATTGCTAGGTATTTGGGTGGATTGAGATTTAACATTCAAGATGAACTAACCTTGGAAAATCCAAGAACTGTTGAGGAGTGCTATCAGATGGAAATAATAGCTGAAGAAAAGGTGAAAAGAAGGAAATAAAACACAAATAGAGGCAGTGGCAACACTTCAAGATGAAGAGGATCATTTTCTACTTCAAGACAATTTACTGAAAGCCAAGAAGATGCAAACAAAAGTAAGGAACAAGTTGCTAATCAAAGAGGTGGCTTTAGAGGCTTAAGAGGGAGATTTGGTGGAGGTAGAAGTTCAAATACATTTTCAGGTAGATGTTATCATTGTAACCAATTTGGGCATCCAACATTTAAGTGTCTTGAGAAGTAAGGGTCTACTTTAAGTGGTGGTGACAAAAGAGTCTAGTTGGTGCAAGAAGATGAAGAAGAAAGTGTAAACTCTCCAATGCAATATGTTGCTCTAGAAGTGGGGGAATCTTTGATGGTGAGAAGATAAATCCTAAAAGCATCAAAAGAGAAGGAGATGACTTAAAGGAGGGCATTATTCAAGACCACATGCAAATGTAAGGGTAAGGTATATGAAAAGTTGTAGTAGATTCAGGAAGCACTGACAATATGGTATCAACTAAAATGGTAGATAAATTGAATTTGGAGAAAATTACTTATGAAACACCCTATAAGGTATCTTGGTTGAATGAAGATCAATCCATTTTGGTTAGTGAACAAGCTTTAGCTGAGTTTCAAATTGGTGGCTATAAGGACAAGGTTCTTTGTGATGTTTTTCCACCAGGAGTTGTTATCATTTATTACTTGGGAGACCATGGTAGTTTGATAAACATGCCATTTATGATGGGAAAACCAATACATATTAGATTGAGAAGGATGGGAATGCTTTTACATTGACTCCATTGCAGGAAGATGAGAAGGAAAAAAGCAAGGCAACAAGAGTGATCGTGTTTGGAAAAAAAGAGTTTGTAAAACTTGTGAAAGGTGAAAAAGAAGAGTTTGCAACCATTCCAAAAGAAGAGGGTATGAAGATAGTAAGTGTGAAGGATGCTTCATTGTTGAAGAGAAAAGAAGATGATAATTCGGTGTTAAAGTATGAGACAAAGAAGGTCAAGGATGAATTAGTTGAGGAAGTGCAAGATTGGCATGGAAGGCAAGATAAGATCTTGATTGGGACAGTATTTTGTCCTTTGGTTTTAAGAGATATTAAAGGGTGGTTAGTTTCAATCAATACATGGGTTAGTAAACCTAATAACACCATAGTATTTGGGGCAGAGAATTTGATGACTAAGATGAGAGGAAAAGGTGCAGTGCATAAGGGTGTTTGGATAGGCCAAGAGAGAGAGTCTGACTATGTTTCAAGAATGAAAGAGAGGAAAGTCAAAAGAAAAGTTGAAAAAGGTCAGTTTGTAGGTGTAAAAGTAGGTGTAACATCATTTTATGATAAGGGAAAGGTAAGAGAATAATCATCTGATTAGTTTGTAAAGGTGGAGCCCTATACAAGTGGCAACAAGTTCAAGAATGTCAAGCACTTGATGCACATATGAAGTATTTGACTCAATGGAAAGGTGTACTTGATTAAATGAGATTTGAAGATCAAAAAGATGAAGTTTTCAAGGATGGAAAAGCTATCAATCAGTTTCCAAGGGACTTGGAATCCTTTTCAGGCCAGTTGTATGGTGCAGGGGCACCAAGCTCATTTTGCAAATTTTATTCAAGTAAGGTCTAGTGTTAGTTTTTTGGTGTTTAAGTCTTGTTTTGGTATAATAAGGTCATAATATACCACATAGGATGCAATAAGTCATATTGAAGTCATTTGAGTTCATTTTGTTATATTTTTGCAATATTTCCAAAAGTTGTCATTATAAAAGTGTAAAAGTGCACAAAACTAGGAAACCAATGGTTGGGAAGTTTGAAATTCAGTTGACGTCATTGGATTTGGTTGGAAATTTTTTTAAAGTCCTTTAAAGGGCTCAAAGAATGGTTGGAGACTTTGGAAGTGAAGATTAAAACAATAAAATTCCCTATTTTCTCTATATTTTCTATGTGTTTCTTTTAATAGTGTTGTTGCAGGCCATTGTACGACCCTGTACATCCTCCATTTGATATAAAATGAATTGTAATTGATGGTATAAGGATTATTCTCCATTTTGGCTATGATTTGGTAGATTTTCATTAGATAAAGTGGTAGTTTGAAGACTTTCTCTATAGGCGGATCTGTAACCCAATTTTAAGGGTTTGTAACATTTAAAAAATGTATTAACACCCATTCCACCATGAGTTTTTTCTAAAACTTGGTGGAATGGGTGCTTAAGGGTAGTTTTAGATGAGGATGAGGTTTCAAGAGCAGAGGAGGTCGTTTAAGGGTTTTCTTGTGTAATGCCCTAGTAGACAAATTCATTGAATTTTGATGAAATTTGGTGGTTAAAGGTGGGAAAAGGTTGAAAAAATTTGGGGCAGCAATTCTTGAAGGTTGATTAAGCTTGTGCAGGAATTTTTAGATGTCTTTGAAGTGTTGTTAGAGTGAGAAAGTATTGGGAAAGCATACTTTCAATAAACCCTCTTGGAAAATGGCTTAAATTGGGGGTTTTATAGTTTGATGTTTTGGAGGGCGCTTCTCTGGCAAAGAGTGGTGGATTATGATATTTTGTGACATATTAAAAGACTTTCCAAAGAAATTTGGAGTTGGCAGGTTGTTTAGGAGAGGGTTTCTTTGTAATTTGGGCTATTTGAACCCCTGTTCAGTGTACCAGTCCTTTTTAGGACATGAAAGTCTGAAACAACCTTATGTGGAAGGTAGATATGTTGAAGAAAACCTTAATGGGTACTTGGAATGGAAAATAGTTTGTGGGTTTGATGAGTATTTTGGCAGGTGTGGTCAAGAAACTAAGCTGGCAAACCTACAAGGGAATTGAAAGAGTAGTATGAGAAATCACCCTAGTCAAGGTTTTGTGGATTAAAGGGTTGGTTGAGTCAATTAGAATTGTGTTGTTTTTTCAAAGGCCTCCCTGCTCTACATCAACCTCAATGTCAAAAACCCACATTTTCTCATTATGCAAGGGCACATCACTAAAGTTTTGAACATGAAGCCTCTTGAGATCTTGTAGATGCCAACTAGAGAAGAAGGTAATAGAATGTATGAAATGAAAAAGGAGTTTTCTCTAAAAACACTTGAAAAGAAGCAGACCAAAGTGAATGAGATAGATAATGTATTGGTTGTTGGTTTCATTAACCATCTACTCAAAACCACTATGTTTTCCAACCAAAAATTATACTATGCATTCATTTTTTTAACCTATGAAGAAAATGAAACATAATTTTTACTCTAACTAAGACTTGTTATAAATTTTGAAGGTGAATTTCATTGCATTCCTATTATGTAAATAATAATAAAAAATTCATTACATTCTTATTATTTTGTAAATTATAGGTTGGAAAATAATGTGTTATGAAACATGTAACCCACGTTCTATTGTAAAATACTCTACACATAACAACCAAATTGGTTAGTCACCCCTTAGGTCAATTTGACTAGTTTTACATATACCTCACCTACAACTCCTCCCCAAGCTCTCCACCCTTGAGCTTAGACCAACCACAATCATATCACTCACAACCCACTGTGTTTTTCCAACCTACGATTATTTTGTTCATTTACTTTTTCATATGAGGAAATTAAAACATAATTTTTACTCTAAGTAACAAGTACATGGTAGATTTTGAAAGTGTCTTTCATTACATTTGTACTTTGTAAATAAGAAAAGGTTTTCATTGCAACAATTTCAGGTTAGAAAATACTAGGTGTTATGAAACCTGCAACCCACCTACTATTGTAAAACCCTCTACACATAATAGCCCAATTGGTTAATCACCCCTTAGGTCAATTTGATTAGTTTTATGTATCCCCCACTTGAAACTCCTCCCCAAGCACTCCAACCTTCAGCTTAGAACAAGAAAAATTAAATTACTCACAACAAGTTATGTTTTTCCAATCTATGATTATTTTGTCCATTTATTTTTTCATCATATGAGGAATTGAAATACAATTTTTACTCTAAGTCCATACCTTTGATATAAACATGATGAAAAACCATATAGTGATAATTATAATATATACATGGGTTGTATTTGATAAGAATCCCTCTCTCTACCTAACCCTCTCTAGCTATCTCTCTTAGGCCCCTCTCTCACACACACACATTAAAAGATGGAATCTGCTTTGAAAACATTTGAAAAGAAATAAAAAAAGAATCTACTTTGAAAACACTTGAAAAGAAGCAAACCAAAGTCATTATAGCTTAACTTCCCTTAAGTCATACTCTTAGGACCCCTTAAGTCAACCCCTCAGCTACCCTAAATCCATTGTCTTGCATACCCTTCAATAATTTCCTAATTATAGTGTAAGAATTCTCTTTATACAAATGTATGAATTTATTCTCATACTACCATGGCCAAGATTCCCAAAAATAAATGACATATATCCTTTAACATGATGCAATACTTCCTCATGATATGTGCCTATCTTAAATTTTAACAAAAATTGCTCACTTACTAGTACCTTATGTTATTTGATTAGTTTTATGTATCCCTCACTTGCAACTCCTCCCCAAGCTCTCCACCCTTGAGCTTAGAGCAAGAAAAATAAAATCACTCACAACCCAATATGTTTTTCCAATCTATGATTACTTTGTGCATTTAATTTTTCATCATATGAGGAAATTGAAACATAATTTTTACTCTAAGTAACTGTTGTGGTAAACTTTGAAGGTGTCTTTCAATACATTCGTACTCTCTAAAATGTTTTCACTACAACAATTGCAAGTTGGAAAACACTAGGTGTTATGAAACATGCAACCCACATACTGTTGTGAAACCCTCTACACGTAACAACTCAATTGGTTAGTCACCCCTAAGGTCAATTTGATTAGTTTTTTGTATCCACCACCTGTAAATCCTCCACTTTTCATAAGGAAATAAGGAAATAATTGATAGGGGGCAGTTTTTTTTCAACACTAGAAATAATGTGAGCATTTTTCATAAAGAAATATAATTGACAAGGGACGGTGTGTTTTCCAACACTGGGAATAATGTGAGAATTTTTTTGCTCCAATATTCTTGGTGTGTACGAAACAAAAAAAATCATAAGGAAATAACTAATAGGGTACAATGTGTTTTATAACATTGCAAATAATGTGAGCATTTTTTTTATTCCAATTAGATGAAGAAAGTAAATGCACAATATAATTACAGGTTGGAAAACATAGTGGGTTTAAGTAGATGATTTATGAAACTTGCAGCCAACACATTATTTATCTCATTCACTTTGGTCTGCATCTTTTCAAGTGTTTCTAGAGAAGATTCCTTTTTCATTTCATATATTCTAGTACCTGCACAAAATAATTACATGTTGGAAAACACAATGTGGGTTTTCATTATTTCATTTTACATGTTTAAAGTTAAACAATGGAGAGTATGGGGGAGTTACATTTTAGGGATACATAAAACTAGATAAATTGATACAACATACATGGTGAGTATTTTAATCCATACAAATATACCCTTATAGTTGTAGTGTAGAAAAATGTATCCCTTTACATTTTCACACCTATTTAAGAAATAATATTAAAATGAACTTAATTATGCCTTAATTTAGTGTTGTAATATGTATTTTACATATTCAAATTAATTTTAGGTCCCTATTAATTGAAATGGAATTAATTGTGCCTTAATCTAGTGCTGTAAAATATATTTATTTACATTTTCACACTTATTTAGGGCCTCTTTAATTAATTAAGGATCTAGTTAAGGATTATCCAACCATACAACCAATTACACAAATGCTCATAGTAGAATTCGATGACATAATAAATTAACAAAAATATGAATTATTAATTCATATAATTGCATTTACTATCTTGTCTCAAGGTCTTACAACATGAGACCTCAACCTTTAATGAATCACATACACAACTACTATATAAAATATAATCTTTTGAGTTGATATGTGATATAATACTCTTCACAATGTGCTACTAAACTCCACCATCACCCTTTATCATACCAACCCAAAAAATTATCCTTATCCGCCTTCCATCCTATAAATCCATTTTGGGTGCCTATTTCCCACAAACAACCATCACATCTCCCCATCACACTAAGTCCATTTTAGGTCCTTCTATACCTCCCACCCTACCACTTCCTATCTCTCACCTTCCATCTTTCTCTCCCTCCCTCTATCCCTCTCACCCTACCACTTCCTATCTCCCTCCTTCCCCCTCTATCTCCCTCACACACACACACAACCTCTCTCCACCTACCCCTCCCTCCTACCCTACCACTCTCTATACCTATCCCTATCTCTCTCCTTCCATATTTTTCTCCCTCCTATCCTTAGTGTAGACACCGAAATCTGGTTTAGGCCTGCGAATTTCATATTCTTCATATTTCGTATTCTTCATGGTCATTGATTAAATAATGTCAATTATTTAATTAATTTATCTTAACATTAATTCTTCTATTGTTTAAATAATCTTATATATTTAATTAATTCATCTTCTATTGATTAAATAATCTTAATTATTTAATTAATTCACACTTTTCTTTATTCTATCTGATTAATTAAATAAACGCTTTTTATTTAATTATGTTACTAATTAACCTTCTTGTCAAATTAAATAAATTCTTATTTAATTTATTCTTTATCATATTTCAACTATAATTAAATAAATTCATGATTTATTTAATTATTCATTTAAAATCCCTTCATCATTAATTAAATAAATATTATTTATTTAATTATCCTTCGAATATTGAGTTTTGAATTAAATGAATTATTTAATTCATTAATTCTATTTTAACACATTCTTCTATATTTTAGATAATTATGTGAGTTAACTAAGTATTCACTTTTACTCGACTCGACATCTAATTTAAACGTTCAGTCAACTATTGATTTAATGTCTGAGTGGCATATTCAAGTAATCTCTTCGTCAAACCATTCAAATCGTCCAGTTCTAACTCATTTGCGTGCACATGCATATTAATTTAATATTCTTATTTAATTAATTAAATGTTGTGCGTGCGTTCGAACAGAGAGTCGTTATAATCAATCTTCATCTTTGTCATGCAAAGATATTTCTTATGTTTTCGAATGCCGAACTAAAGATTAAATCATTTATTTAATCTTTAATTCTATTTCTAATTCGAATCACTCATGTCATTACTGTCAGTTAACAAAATGCATGACTAATCATTCAATCTCAACCATCCGTTAATCTTTCAATCTTGGCCTGTCGTTCAAATAATCAATTTTCTATAAATTGATTTGTCATTCTTCATTCCAATCTCTCTCGCGAATTTTATAACTTTTGGAGAGCACATATCTTGAATCTTTGATATTTTGCTAATCATTATCTGAGGCTATACTTGCACCAACTTGAAAATCTGAGGGCAATTATACTACACAAGAAAAATGGAGAAGGGCAATCGAGATGAATCATGGAAATACGTTTGGAATTGGTGAGATTGTTCTAGTTTTAATTACGTTTTTACTTTCCCATGTTCTTTGTTGCTTAACAAATGAATTTGCATTTTAGATTTAGTATTGTATGCATGCATGTGTGCTTCTAATCTTCCTTGTTGTCTATTGTGCAAAGCGTTTCATTTTCAGTGTTACATTTTGGTGAACCCGACGTGAAGACACCATCTTCGCGGATCCGTAGATATTTTTATTTTTGTTTTTGTAGGTTTTTTGTACAGAACGACGCATGTGAAGTTTTCTGCACCACAATTGACTTTCTGAACCGCATTTGCCAGAAAAATGATGCAATTGAAGTTTCTGAACCACAATTGGCTTTCCGAGCTGCAACTAAAAAATAAACGACGCATCTGACTGGTAATGAAACGACGCAATTGGCTGGTAAAATTTTATTTTTCGTTTCCTGCAATCTAAAATTTTCATTTGATTTTCATGTTACTGATATCTAATTTTCAGCGTGTGGCCTTTTCGGAGTTAGCAAGCTTTTTGTAGGATGATTGACGAAGACAACATTGAAAATTACTAATTAGTTTTTCTGCAGGACGTTTGTCGAAGACCCTAGTTAAATTTAAAACCGATTGTTTGGTAGCATAGAAAATATTTCGTTTGGATTAAAATTAACAAGTGTCTACTGTGTTTGGTGCGAAAGCACAAGTTTGGTCACCCTTATGACTTGGTACACCGAAGTATCCTCTCCCCTTGCACATCCGTGCGATCTTGGGTGTAAGAGAAACGGTTACCAACTCTAGAACTTGGGCCTGTTCTGGTGGGAAAAAGTACTCACCCTAGGACGACTCAAACCAGTAGCACCTTGAACCCGAGGGACTTCCAGCCGGTATACAAAAGTGGGTTCTTGGGGTAACCCTAAGAATCACGAGTGTGGTTCCGACGAGATGGATCCGAAAGGGGACTCGCACTGTATGGATCACACCCCACGAACGGAATGCCCAAATTAAACACCTTTTGTTTTAGAGACCAACCTATTTGTGGCCGTTGCTTGGTATTAGTGCAGGGTACAGTATCATGCCCGAAGATACTCACTATTGATCCCCTTGAGTAGAGATAGCAGTTCTTGGGAGGTCATTGCCCAAAGAATTTGGAATTGGTGTGCTTGAAAGATGTTAATGAGCCGTGCAGGGGAGCCAATGCCACCAAATTCCTAAGCTATCCACTCTCGAGAAGGAAAGGTGTTCATCACCAATCCGGGGTATAATAGGTGGGCTATACCAAGTATACAAACCCTAGGCCTTTGGCCTATTAGGATGTGCTTGTCTGTTGTCACTTTAAATGTTCTTTGAGTCCAAAATTGAAACTGAAAACATTTTGTCTTATGATTGTCTTTGATTGTCAGAATTTGATCACAGAAAATGGAGTCAGTTTAAATTTCATGTCACTGAAAATTCACAGAGAGTCGCAACTGTTCACCAGAAACACACATCTAATTTTTAGAGTCGCATCTGTTAGGTTTTGAGTCGCGTCTGTAATTTCTGAGTCGCATTTGTCAGATTGGCTCACATATGCTTTATAAAAACTGCATGTGTTATATTATGAGTCGCATCTGTCATTTTGGCTCGCATCTACTTTAGAAAAACCACATGTGTTATATTTTGAGTCGCATCTTTCAATAGGAGTCGCATCTGGTAATTCTGAGTCGCATCTATCAGATTAGCCAACAACTGTTAAAATTGAACTGCATCTATCTGATTACTAGGAAAACCAAAATTCACAGTCACTATCCAGTCATCATGTCTGCACCAATTTCAGTTGTCTTCACACAAACAGTCTTTGAAACAGAAACCTGAAATGATTTGCTCAAATTTTCATCCTTTAGGTTCATTCAGTCATTACCATAGTTGTCTTTAGTTAGAGTTTAGTTTCATCTTAGGGTACATATCACTTTGCGTTAGACTTCTAGAAAGGTCACTTTTACAAACTTTAGGAGTAGTCCACCACCTATACTCTAGAAAAGTCATAGTGTCAACAAAATTTGTCATTGAACCCAGTCCTATCATCTTATACTTTGTCCTACAGAGAGTCTTCCTAGCTCATCAGTCTAGTTAGGAAACTCAACTTGTCTTTGATCCTCATCCTATATTGATTCCTTGGCTTAACTAAATTGACACCTTGGTTTGACTTTAGGTAGTTGGTCCCTTCACCTTGGGTTTATTGAACTGATCACTTTAGGGTCTTACTTAGACTTTTGCACCTTTAGAGTCTAGACTAGTGTCATCCTAGGACATTCCTTATTTGCATACGAAAATCCCACAAGAATAGACTAGAGTCATACTGTTCATACATATAGTCTTGCATATCCCACATATTGGGCTTGTCTTACATGGTTGAAACTAGATCTAAGAGAAGAGAGAGAAAACATGTCGAACCCAAATGAGTTCATCAATCCATTTTCTTCAAGACCTCATAAGACTCTATTAGACAAATTCACCACTAGAAACACTCAAGGACATATTGCAGTAGAGGACATAGAGGCTGCCGCACAGGACCCTGAGTTTTCCTTTTTTGTAGATGAGTACCTAGCAAATGATCGTCAACGGTTTTTAGGAAAATTACTAGCTGAAGGTGCTACTTTACCTCTAGGATTTGATATGAGTACCTTACAAACTCAACCTACACAAGGGACAAATACTACGATTGCTAGTACGACTATACCTGAGGTCACCACGACTATGCCATCTAGCATGTCTACATAGAGTACGACAGTCCATACATCCCCATTTGGTACATCTAGCATGACATCAGGATTTAATTTCACTACGGGGGCTTCATCATCTACCCCCTTCGGTCCTCTTGTTGGGAATAAAAGGTCTAAAACCTCAGCCTCCATACCTTATGTCAGTGCCACAAGTTCACAGTCAACGACTATACCCAATGCTAGTATCACAAGTACCATACCACAGTCGATTGCCATACCTAGTGCTCAAATCACTAGTACTATACCAAGGATTACACAAACAGGGGGCATTCCCTCCTTCCAATATGGCAATCAAAATCCACTTTTCCAGACTAGCAGTCAGAGTCCATTTACATCGATTCCGAATCAGAACCCTTTTTTGCAGATTGGTAGTCAGAATCCGTCCACACAGATTCCAAGTCAAAACCAATTCACATCGATTCCGAATCAGAATCCCTTTTCACAGAGTGGTACTCGGAATCCATTTACATAGAACCCAGGTCAACACCAATTTATGCCGATTCCAGATCAAAATACATTTACCAACATTCCAAATCCAAATCCACCTCAAATGCCAATGTTCAATCAAAACCCATCACAAGACTTTGGATTTCAGAATACATACATGGATCTGCATAATCCTCCTAGCACCTCTTTGACCCAAGTTGACGTCCTACAAACACAAATGCACGCATTTCAAATGCAAATGGATAACATGTCAGTGTCAACTAAGAAATCATTTTCACCAAAGGACATATGCCCATTCCCTTTTGATAGATCATTGTACATGACACCTTTCCCTCACGGATATGTCATACCGAATCTTCCTAAGTACAATGGCAAACGCAATCCAGTAGAACATATCAGGGAATTTTCTACCATATGCATAGATGTCGCTTACGACCCCACGTATCTTATGAGGCTATTTCGACGAAGTCTTGTAGGAGTTGCACTAGAATGGTTTTCAGGTCTAGATTCTGGCATTAGATCATGGGGAGAACTAGTCAAGAAATTTGTGGAGCAATTTTCCTTCCACATTGGCCATGAGATAAATATAGCAACTTTGTGCCACACAACACAAGATGAAGGTGAAACATTCATTGCTTTCTTCCAAAGATGGAGTACTATTGCTAGTAGGTGTCCTGTTGAGATACCCGAAAAACAAAAGGTTACAATGTTTCAAGAAAACCTTCATCCAAAACTCAGGAGTAATTTAAGGGTACATTGTTGCATATCTTTTTCAGAACTAGTGGAAAAAGGGGTGATAATAGAGAAATATCTCATTGAAAAGGGTGAACTCAAGATGAAAACACCCAATCGAAACCCTATTGTACAAAACACCCCCACGAATAGAAATAGATTTTGGTCTCGCAATAAAAATGTCACAAATGATGGGGTGGTTGATGCTAAAACATTACAAGCAGGAACTCTCCTCACATTACAAGGGCCTCATAACTTTGCCAACATGCTTATTGCTACCAATCAACCTCCCAATGTGGTCCAAAATGCTCAAGGAGATTCCAGAAATGTGAGTTCACTCCCTTAGGGGAACCCATTGAGTCGGTGTTTAAACAACTATTACAACACAGCCTCATACAGCTGCAGGAACCAAGACAATATGATCCAGGACAGTTTAAACCAGCTTGGTGGGATGAAAATGCCTTTTGTGATTATCATAGGACTAAGGGACATACCCTACAAAACTGTTGACAACTGAAGAATATCATACAGGATCTTGTTGACAAGAGAATTATTGAAGTTAGTGGAAAAAAACAAAAGAAATTGAACACGGATCATCAAGTCTTTTCAGACCCACTACATGACCATGGGAAAGGAATTGTCCCCAATTTGAGTACTAAGACCAATATGTCAGCCAATTATGCGAGTATCAAACATAATTATGATAGTGGCAAAATCATTCATTGCCTTTGTGCCGCCGATCAAAACATCAATACCATTACTATCAATGCTAATCCTGAGTGTGCCATCAATACTCGTCATACTAAGTTCACTTTCCAAGGCCCTCCATCACAAAAAACATCACAACCTTCCAAGTTACAATATAACCTATTGGACCAGTTGGGGAAGACCCCAACCCAAATTTCAATCTTGGAATTGCTATGTATTTCACCTGAGCATCGATCTATCCTCGATAAGGCTTTACAGAATACCACGGTCCCTAATGACCTTGATGTCAATCATTTCCAGGAAATGGTGGGCTACTTGACCAATAATCACCATGCCATGTTCTCTGAACAAGACTATGCCACAGAAAAGATGAACCACAATGACCCTTTACATCTAGAAGTCCTTGTTGATGACACCAAAGTTAGACGAGTTTTGGTAGACGGAGGAGCAGGGTTAAATCTATGCACTTTAAAACTAATTAAGGCATTAGGTATTTCAGAAGCATGCATAGACACCACTAAGAGTATTTTCATTAAGGCTTATGATGATGAAGAAAGAAAATCAAAGGGGGTGGTAACACTTCCTATCAGAATCGGTCCTGCCATGATGGAGACAAAGTTCCAGGTCTTGGATCTCACCCTCCCTTTTAACCTTTTGCTAGGTAGACCATGGATTCATGCCATGAAGGTAGTCCCTTCCACGTATCATCAGTGTCTTAAATTCCCTTACAATGGCACCGAAATAACTATCAATGGTGATCCCGATCCTTTCTAGTATTGCACCAATCTAAAGGAGATCCCTCAACGCCAAGTACCGGTCAACCAAGAGGCCTCATCATCTAATCCATCTTCTTATGTTGACCCGTCCACACTCACTCGAACCTCTGTTTCACCCTCACTTCCCACTACTCCTAGGGTTGAGATCCAAGACAAGGGTTGTGGAGAGTATTACATGAAGACTTCTTATTGTGTTAGCCATTTGGTTCCTCCTAAGTCATATGGTTTGCCTACAATAGGTAGCGAACAGTCTATGATCACTATACATGTTCCCCCCACAACAACTTTCACTAAAAGGGGTGAATTAAGCAAAGAGGCTGTAGATACAAAAGATGTCACTTCCTAGCTGTATAAGGAAGATAATCAAGAACCCCTTTTACTTGCTCATATTCCTACAAGACTATATGGGAAGGGTTTCAAAATCATGCAAAGCAAAGGATATGATGGACAAAGTGGTTTAGGGATAAACCAAGATGGCAGAATTGAACCAATATTTGTTTCTCAGTGGCCAAAAAGAGTAGGGCTAGGGTTTAAACTGATTCAGATTGGCGTTCCTAGTACTCCATTACCCTTACTTGAGGAAGTACGTGCTTCAGATGATATTAAGACATCTCACAAACCAATGGACCAAAATCATTGTAATTCCCCTGAATCTAATGATTATGAGTGGGATTCCTTATCCTCTACTTCTTCCATGGACCTTCACAAGTTATTTGGAGAACTTGACTTGATGTTAAGTTCCTCACCCAATCCCCTAAATTCCTGTCCACCAAAGAAAATGACAAAAGAGGAGTGGTTTAAACACTACTATTGGGAATCACTTGATCCTACCTCGTGGCAACCTGAGCCACCTGTTTCTGATTGTCAAACCTTGGCATTAGGCCCACCTATTCATCCACCTAGACCCAAACCCAAGAGAAAAAAGGACTTGGTACAAGAATTTTGTAACCACATGAATAATTCAATCCTTACCTTGACCCCATTAGACTTTGATAACTCCGACGATGACATGCCCTTAGTTTATCCCCAAATCATTGATTGGGATCAACAAGATACACCCATTTTAGACACTTTTGAGAACGACGAAGCAATTGCTGAGTTCCTAGGATTACACGAAGGCATACCTAACGGGGATCATAAAGCTAGTTTAACCATTGACTTGGACAACAAAGCATATTTTGGGGAATCTATTCAACCCTCCAGTCGCAAAAATGATAAAAAAAATAAACAAAATAAAAAAGATGAGTCTCTAGGTGAAAACCGAAAGGCACCTTTAGACAATGAAAAAGTAAAAAGAAAGGACGTATCCGAAGGTGAAAAACTCTCTGAGGCACCCAAGGATGGAGGTTTAAACATTCTTCCCATTACATAGGAAAAGTCACCCATGCTTGTTGAAGAAACCGTAGAGGTCAACATAGGCACAAAAGAGAATCCTCGACTGGTTTATTTTGTAGCATCATTGACAACAGACGAGAAGCCTGAGTTCCATGACTTCTTTGCATAGAGAGAGATAAATTTTGCTTGGTCATATGTGGACATTCCAGGGTTGGATCCTGAACTTGTTCTACGCCATTTTCCTTTACAACCAGGTGCCAAACCAGTGAAACAAAATTTGAGAAAAATGCATCCACAAATTGCTTTATTAGTCAAGGCAGAACTTAAGAAATTGTTAGACATTGGTTTCATCAGATCTATCGACTATGAAGATTGGATTTCCAATCTTGTACCAGTCACTAAACCAACTGGGGGTATCCGCATCTGCACTAATTTTAGAGATATCAACAAGGCTTGTCCTAAGGATGAATTCCCTTTGCCTAACATAGACATGATAGTTGACATGACAGCAGGATATGAGATGTTGTCCCTTATGGATGGATTTTTAGGATATAACCAGATTAGAATTGCAACTGAAGATCAACATAAGACGGCTTTTACTTGTCCTTGGGGAACGTATTGCTGGAATGTTATGCCCTTCGGACTCAAGAATGCAGGAGCAACCTATGAACGTGCCATGACTACTATCTTTCATGATCTAGTACACACTTGTATGGAGGATTATGTCAATGACCTTATTGTAAAATCCAAGACAAGGGCATAACACTTACAGGTTTTAGACAAGATATTTTAGAGGCTGGAAAAGTATAAAGTGAGACTTAATCCAAAGAAGTGTGTTTTTGGAGTCAAGTCAGGGAAACTATTAGGTTATATCATCTCAAGACGAGGCATTGAAGTGGATCTTGCTAAGGTGAAAGAAATCATGGACATGCCACCACCCGCCAATCTCAGCCAATTAAGGACATTATAGGGAAGGTTGCAATCTATCAGAAGATTTATAGTGCAGCTAGCAAACAAGACACATCCTTTTCAACATCTACTTAAGAAAGGAGTACCCTTTGCATGGACAGCTAAGTGTGGAGAGGCTTTTCAACTCATTAAAGAATATTTACTCACACCACCTGTTTTAATGCCACCTATTGAAGGAAGACCATTGATTCTTTATATTACCGCAACCCATTCATCACTCAGAGCATTGCTTGCACAGAATGACAATGAAGGTCATGAAAGGGCAGTCTATTATATCAGTCGGACTTTGGTTGGTTATTAGCTCAACTATAGTAACATTGAACGTGCTTGTCTTGCAGTAGTATTTGCTACCCAAAAACTAAGGCACTACATGCTAAACCATCAAACAATGTTGATCGCTAAAATAGATCCTTTGAAATATTTTCTCAGTAAGGCAACATTAATAGGACGACTGGCTAAGTGGGTTATGATACTTAGTGAGTATGATATCCAATATGTAGAAAGGAAAGCTATTAAAGGATAGGTCATTGCTGATCAGTTAGCTAACACACCCATACAGGTAGATCACCCATTAGTTGTGGACTTTCCTGATGAGTTCATATTCACATTTGACACAAAAATAACATGGAAACTATACTTTGATGGCTCCCATACAAATCATGGTTCAGGAGCGGGTATACTGTTTATCACACCGCAGGGCGATTCCATCCCTAAGTCATTTAGGATTGCATTTCCATGCACCAACAACATGGCAGAATATGAAGCTTTAGTGACAGGTTTATGCATGGCAGTCAAGTGGAAAATCAAGAACCTACAAGTATATGGTGATTCTCAACTAGTAATAAGATAAGTAAATGATGAATATGAGACTAAGGATGAGAAGCTTGCTCCGTACAAGCGCATGGCTGATAGTTTTAAAGAGTACTTTGACAAAGCCAAGTTTCATCAGATACCTCATGTTTTAAACAAAGTAGCAGATGCTATGGCTACAATTGCATCACTTCTTGACATTCCTAATAACGTGCCTAAGTTTGAGTTCTTGGTAGAACAACTTTTGGTCCTAGCCTACGATATCCCAGATTCTGAAATGGTGTGTGACATTGTTGGTCCTGATTCCCCATGGTACAAAGAAATCTATGACTATCTTCATGTAGGAGTCATACCCACTGGCCTATCCAATAACCAACATAGGACATTCCTCTGCAAGTCATCCAAATACACCATCGTCGGAGACACTCTATATAGACGTGCACTAGATAATACCCTATTGAGATGTCTTGATTCTACTGAAGCACAAAAAACCTTGCTTGGGGTGCATGAGGGTATATGTGGTTCCAATTCTAGTGGTCCTACCTTAGCCAAAAAGATTATGAGATTGGGTTATTACTGGCCTACTATGGAAAAAGACTCATATGTCTTTGTAGCAAAATGTCGCCAATTTCAAGTTCATGGAGATTTGATACATGCCCTAGCATAGGAGCTTCGTCCTATCATGTCACCATGGCCCTTTGCCCAATGGGGACTTGACCTCATAGGTAAGATCCACCCCACATCATCAAATGGACACAAGTTCATTATCACTGCCACTGAGTACTTTACGAAGTGGATTGAAGCTATTCCTATGACATACATTACTGGCACACATATTTCTAGATTTATCTTGAACTATATCATCTATCGGTATGGTGTCCCTCAGTCCATAATCACTGATAATGGCCGCCCATTTAAGAACCAAGAAGTCCGTCATCTGTGTGATCAATTTCATATCCAACATCACTTCTCCACTCCATACTACCCCCAAGGTAACGGCCAAGCGGAGGCGTCTAACAAGACTATCATTCGAATCCTCAAGAAGACTGTCAATGATGCTGGTTGTGACTGGCATTTACAACTTAACCCTGCCTTATGGGCCTATTGCACAAGTATCCGTACCCCCACTGGTGCTACCCTATATTCACTTGTCTTTGGTTCTGAAGCCATTCTACCTATTGAGGTCGAGATTCCTTCCCTAAGGGTATCTTTGAAAGGCCACATTGATGATGAAGAGTACCGAGTGTCGAGACTCCATGAGTTAGAATTCCTGGATGAGCGTAGACAGAAGACACTAGACCATCTCCAAGCATATCAGAATCGCCTTTTTCATAGCTATAACACGAGGGTCTTAAACAAAAATCTTGACATTGGTGACCTGGTTTTAATGGAGAACCAAAAGAATCAAGCAGAAAGAGAAAAACCAGGAAAGTTTGAACCTAACTGGTTAGGACCTTATGTTGTTACAAAAGCTTTTGGATCAGGAGTGTACCAACTCTCTACTCCTGAAGGGGAACCATTGTCCTCACCAATCAATAGTATGCATTTAAAGAAGTTATACACATAGCTTCTGGGAGCCTTTTTGTCTTAATTAGTAAAAATACAAAAAAATCAGAAAATCACAAAAAAATCATTATCAAGGTGAAAACTTGGTAAACAGGCATCTTGCTAACACCAAAAAAATTAGTTAAATATGGAAAATAGTAAAGACAAATCATTCGTCCAATGGTGAAAACCACTTCGGTGGCGCTTTGGATAGGTACCTTGGTGAAAACCTGGCAAACAGGCGCCATGAGTACTCAACTCTGCTCCTTTGTCTACTATTATTCTAATCTATCTTGTACATACACCTCATCATTATATATATACCTACCGTGTACATAGCCCACTTCCCTGTACATACTACCTATTCCTGTACATATCCCTTATCTTTTGTGTCCATCACTTGTATATACCATTCATAATAAGTGGTAGTCTTTCCCATGACATGGAGTGATTGACATCGAGAGCATTTCATATCCCCCATTTTATCCTATTCATAGTTGATTGGTCTTATACTCGACTGGGGGCAAACACTTGACATGCATCATATTGATTCTTCCATTGGCTGTGTTGAAGACGTAAAACCTGAGAAGATCCACAAACATCGCAAAATGACCTGAGAGAACACAAAAACATCAGAAAACTTCAAAAAGACAAAAAAAATCAATTAAAACATTTCAAAAATCCAAAAACAGAGTCAGAGTTAGTCGCACTTGTTAGTCCTTTTGTCATTTGTCGAACTACGTTGCCTCTACAACTGGACGTAGGCAAGGCCATCTGCCAATGTGCCCCCGAGGCATTAGGTCAATCCATTTAGGTTTGTCTATATAAAGTCCCAAGTCAATCCATATGTATATATCACAAGGTCATTGGTCATGTCGAACTACGAGGTCTCTACGTGTACAACGTAGGCAAGGCCATCAATCGATGAGTCCCCGAGACTGCATTAGGTCATTCCATTAGGGTTCATCACATTCACTTTCACACACGTCTTCTATTTGTAGTCGGTCTTGTCGGTTGCAGTCAAGTCGAACTACGAGGTCTCTACGTGTACAATGTAGGCAAGGCCATCAATCGATGAGCCCCTGAGGCCACACTAGGTCAGTCCTTTAGGGTTTATCGTCACGCACAATCAATTGTCAACACATCATATCAAGTCATGCATTAATCTGGTGAACAAGTCAGCAATGTATCTAGGTCAAATCAAACAAATTTCCAAACAAAACAATCAAAACGGATCAACTATAGTCTGCTACAGGATGTGTCCTTGAAAATAGGCGTTATCAAAACAATCAACCTATGTCTTATTCAGGATGAGTCCTTCCTGCATAATTGACAAGGTCAAGCAATCAAACATAGCCTTACACAGGTTATCACATCAATGACATCTAACTCAACGTCTTATACGATACATGTCTTTCTGAAACCAGGCTTTGTCATGCCTTATACAGATAGTCATAACATTGAAACCAGACTCACAGTCTTATCCGGTATGTGTATCTCCTGAAATCAGGCTCTACCAATCAACAAATCAAACAAATAAATCATGTTTTGGTAAATATTTTATTGGATTTTTGACTTTATGGCTTATTTATCTTATCATTTATCTTCGATTGATGACTGGGATTCATGTTACTAGCTTTCTCAAGGATGTCCCATGAAGGATTTAGAGAAGCAACGACGTATCAAGATTCTATTTTCTTTGACTGTTGTCTGTCGACTATCTTTTTCATTTGATTTTGGGTCATGTTACTAGTTTCCTCTAGGATGTCCCATGAAGGATTTAGAGGAGCGATGATGTCTCATGACCCGTCTTTTTCTTTTGTTTGCTGTCTGTGGTTTGTCCTGACAAAAAGACTGTGGCAACTTGTGTCCTTAGTATGAGTTGGTGACAATTCTTGTCTACGACTGTCTGTTATTAGCAAGTGGATGACCTTGCACACCTTGATCTATGTCATATCACAGTGTTTTTCTCCATTTGTATTAGTCCCGCCCAATGATGATAATTGCAATACCTTTTGTGATAAAGCAAAATATCGAAGATTCCTAATACTAACATTTATCTTCCATCTTTTCATTCTTTGTTAATCTTTCTTTCCGCACTAACAGTTCTTCTTTCTTGCATTATGACGGAGTCCTGTGACACAAAATGGTATACATCATCCTGCATCAACATACGTGTTAGAAACATACATACATATAGGCATATTTCACATTTAGATCATCATAGAATAATAGACAATAATCATCATTTAACAGTGCATATCATAAGCATTTATGTAAATACATGCATCACATTACATTTGTATAGCATCACATGTTGTATGTATCATACATATAACATCACATTGCATCTCATAATCATATAGAATCATACAGTACATACAATCATCCATCACATAAGCATATCATATAAACATCACATGTATAAATAAAGACTGCATAATCAATAAATAGACAATGCATATCATAAGAATCACCACCAAAATCATATATATATATCGCTCAAATGTATCCCATCACAATGTCATAATGTATCACAAATACATGGAAGCCCGTAGGCTATAAGATCAAAATACAATGAATCTCAAATAGTATCTCTATCCTGAGCTGCCACTGCCATCATGTCGAGAGTGTGTGGGAGACTGATGCTGGGAACTTGCTGATCTTTGAGCTGTGGGAGGTCTGTCATAGGGCCCTACTCTATGTGGCTGATCCACCCCCTCTGTGCTAACTGTCCGCGTGTGGGTCCTGGTCTGAGACCTGCTACTGTGTACTGCTGAAAAACTAGGAGCCCGTCTCTCTAGGGGAACCTCTGCCTCATATAAATCCCAGCAATACCTCTCCCTCTCTCCAGCTCTGAACAACTCTCTGGAAAATGCTGCTGATGGTCCTGTGCATAGTGACCTAAGCTCTGTGAACCTCTACTTAGTATCCTGCCGCCGGGCTATGGCCTGATCCCTGTCCATCAAGGCTCTGTCTCTCTCTACCCGATAAGCATCCCTCTCTGCCATCAATACTCTAATATGCTCCTCCAAGGAGGCAACCTGGGCTCGTAACATATTTGTGTCAGGAACCTCTGCCTCTTTCTCATCCTGATGGACCCTGTCTCTCCCATCCTCCTCCTCATCTAGCTCCTCAAGGATCTGATCTCAGATCTCCTGCTCGTGATCATCATCCTCATCATCATCCTCCTAGTAGGTGCCTAGCAACCCGAGGGCATCAACCTCTACCTCCTCGACACCTCCCTCCTCTCTGCCTGCCTCCTCGACACCTACCTCTACCTCTGCTAGATATTTGGGATGTATGGGATAACTGCCTCTGCTGGCTGCTCCTCCTCACCACCTCTGGCCACATCTAACATGGCCACATCCTCCTCTCCTCTCTCCTCTCAGATCGGTGACAAGGCTGGTTCTCATCCTCGTCGACCACACCTCCCTCTCCTACCTCCATGTTGGCCACCTCTACCATCATCCCCTCCATCACCACGGCCTCCTCTACCTCCTCGGCCTCTCCCCTGCCCCGCCTGCCTCTAGGACCTGTCCCACACCACTCTACTAGTGCTGGCTGCCCTGGATCTGTCAAGGGAATCGGCCTGTGTACTGCCCACCACTGATCATAAGCTGGAGTGGTCCTTGGATCTGCTGGTCTGTCCCTCCATCCCCATGGCTGTGCCTGTAACCCATCAATATCCGCCTCTGTAGTGGTGACTGGAATCTCTGGTCCCCATAGCAATACCTCTTGTGATGACCTGGCAAACTCTGCTCTCCCTCGAGGTACATCCTATACCTCTCTATACTGTCTCAAGACTTGGTCCGGCAACTGCTACTCTATAATGTGCATATGGGACACTGTCCGTCCCACCAGATACTATGTCTGTCTACAAAAGGGAAGGTGCTCGTCCTCATCTAACCACACCTCACAGCCCAGGTACGGTCTCCATGTGAACTCCTGCATCAAGTCTATAGCGTGTCTGAAATAACCTGTGTCCCCAATATGGTGCTGTGTGGTTGCCCCCGCATAACGGAAGGCGTATGGAGCTCCATGAGGAACATCTACTGTAACAGGTGGTCTGAAAATGGCAATATGCTCCCATTCCCATACCATCAGAAGCGTGGTACCCCAGCTCATCGACTGTGCCTCTCTATAGGCAATGTCATGCAAGTGGAAGTACAACATCCCAAGCACACACGAACCCCAGGCATATACGACTCGGTGCTCAAGCATGCCCACTAACATCTCCCCCCATCCTTCAGAGAATCCATGTCCTCGGCGGTTAGGTAGTACTATATCGCCTATCAAGGTCGCTACTAGACAGTCTAACTATCTATACCTCTGAGCCAATGTTCGCCATCTAATCTCATAGTCGTCCACCCCTAGTTGTCTATCGTCGGCGTGGGGGTAATATTTACACATCTTCGCTATACCCCTCTGGGTATCATAGACCACCCGTGTCCCTCTAATCGGTAGTCTCAATATCCTATATACATCCTCCAAGGTCACCATAGCCTCTCCAGTCGGAAGGTGGAACGATGATGTCTTCGAGTGCCACCGCTCACATAGTGCTGTCAACAATCCCCGATTTGCCCTAATTTGGGGCATATCGGTCACATGCAACAAACCCAAATGCCATAGAGTCTATCGCTCAGCCGGCCGCAAACTGTCTCTGAATCGAAACATCGTGGGTCTCGACTCCCGTGTATAGATAGGGTCTAATACAACCTGCAACAACATTATACATGTCTCATGTCAGCCGGAATCATCTATCCTAGTAAAAAAATGACTGTTTTAACCTCAAATGCAAATACGTCGTTACTTTACACATGCGTCATTCTTTTACAAATGCGTCGCTTTTTCACAAATGCAGTTCACAAATTCTATATGCATCATTATTAATCAAATGCAGTTAATAATAATCAAATGCGTCGCTAAATATGCAAATGCGTCACAAAACAACAAATGTGTTTCTAAATATACATTTGCGTATCAAAATAAACATATGCGTTGCAAAATATCAAATGCGTAACAAAATTAAATAGATGCGGTTATTCACTAAAATAATCTAACCGATTGGCGTTAAAATTCAAATGTGGCTTTTCGGGGTCAAATGCGTCGTTCGCGCATACACATGCATTGCAAAATTAAAAGTGACACAGAACTAAAAAATTAAGTAAATGCATTAAACAACGCGCAAATAAATTTTTTTCAAAAGGTAAGTTTTAGGTCCATACCGGGGGGTCCACGCCGGCTAGTCTCTGGTATGTCCGGATCTTGTATGCATGATGATGGGTGGCTGGAATTGGAGACATCCTCACTGAAAATCCAGAGTAACTTTTCAAATCTCTAAGCTAGGTGGGTGCAAATGAATAGTTTTTCACCCCAATTCAAATATATACCTAGTGCTTAGGTGGCATTTCCTACCTTCTGGCCATGTAAACTTCCATTTTCTATCATCATGTACCCGTCCCTCCCATTTCCTATCCCAAATCCATCAACTGCATTGCATTTCTGCTTATCTACTGGACTAATCGGGAGCATTTCCAAATTTTTCTGCACATTTCCCAAATTTGTCAATTTTCCCGAGGGGGCATACCTTCACCTATTCTAATTTGGAGCATGATTGGGGTATATTTTTATCAACTTTCTTTGACACAATGCCTAAATGACATTGAATCAAAGAGGGGCAAATGTAGACACCGAAATTTGGTTTAGGCCTGCGACTTCCATATTCTTCATATTTCGTATTCTTCATGGTCATTGATTAAATAATGTCAATTATTTAATTAATTTATCTTAACATTAATTCTTCTATTGATTAAATAATCTTATATATTTAATTAATTCATCTTCTATTGATTAAATAATCTTAATTATTTAATTAATTCACACTTTTCTTTATTCTATCTAATTAATTAAATAAACGCTTTTTATTTAATTATGTTACTAATTAACCTTCTTCTTGTCAAATTAAATAAATTCTTATTTAATTTATTCTTTATCATATTTCAACTATAATTAAATAAATTCATGATTTATTTAATTATTCATTTAAAATCCCTTCATCATTAATTAAATAAATATTATTTATTTAATTATCCTTCAAATATTGAGTTTTGAATTAAATGAATTATCTAATTCATTAATTCTATTTTAACACATTCTTCTATATTTTAGATAATTATGTGAGTTATCTAAGTATTCACTTTTACTCGACTCGACATCTAATTTAATCATTCAATCAACTATTGATTTAATGTCTGAGTGGCGTCTTCAAGTAATCTCTTCGTCAAACCATTCAAATCGTCCAGTTCTAACTCATTTGTGTGCACATGCATATTAATTTAATATTCTTATTTAATTAATTAAATGTTGTGCGTGCGTTCGAATAGAGAGTCGTTATAATCAATCTTCATCTTTGTCATGCAAAGATATTTCTTATGTTTTCGAATGTCGAACTGAAGATTAAATCATTTATTTAATCTTTAATTCTATTTCTAATTCAAATCACTCATGTCATTACTGTCAGTTAATAGAATGCATGACTAATCAGTCAATCTCAACCGTCCGTTAATCTTTCAATCTTGGCCTATCGTTCGAATAATCAATTTTCTATAAATTGATTTGTCATTCTTCATTCCAATCTCTCTCGCAAATTTTATAACTTTTGGAGAGCACATATCTTGAATCTTCGATATTTTGCTAATCATTATCTTAGGCTATACTTGCACCAACTTGAAAATCTGAGGGCAATTATACTACACAAGCAAAATGGAGAAGGGCAATCGAGATGAATCATGGAAATACATTTGGAATTGGTGAGATTGTTCTAGTTTTAATTACGTTTTTACTTTCCCATGTTCTTTGTTTCTTAATGAATGAATTTGTATTTTAGATTTAGTATTGTATGCATGCATGTGTGCTTCTAATCTTCCTTGTTGTCTATTGTGCAAAGCGTTTCATTTTCAGCATTACACTTAATACCCTACCACTTCCTATCTCCCTCCTTCCCTCTCTCTCTCTCCCTCCCTCTATTATGATCTAGTGATAACTACTTTCAAATCTTCATAAGCATTGTGATAACCTCTCCCCCCCCTCTCTCTCACCACCTCTCTCTTCCTCCCTCTATCCTTCCCACCCTACCACTCCGTATATTCATCCTTCCCTTTTTCTCTCCCTCTCTCTATCCCCCCCACCCTACACTCCCTATCTCCCTCCTTCCCCCTCTCTCTCTCTCCCTCCCTCACTATGTGCAATGTGCAAATCACAATGCAAAAGTGGATGAATTATCCTTATCATAACATCCCCTGCTATTCCTTTTCATGATGATCTAGCTTCTTTTTCATATCTTTTACTTGAAGCTTTAGATCAGTTGCTCCCTCATCAACCATTAGGACAACAACATCCTTTTCTATGATAGAGTTGCCAATGTCTTGAATACTTTTATGTAGCTTTGAAATTGCTTTTTGCTCAACTTTGAGAGTGTTTTTATGATTACAAAATGGATTTTTTTCTTTTAACAAGTTCTTTAAATGACTTGTCTACCTTTTTAGTTAAGAATTTCATGTCTCCACCCAACTAATTATCTTTTTTTGCACTAAGATATCAGAGACAACATTCACAATTATGAAATTAGCCTATATGATATCAATAGAAATTTATTTACTTTATTTCCCTTTAAAATCTAAGTACATTGTAGTTAACATGTGTGTGTGTGTTAACTTATCTCCTTTTCAGATAACTAATGAGATATAGATATAGGGTAGAACCACTATAGAATAGTCTCAAGATACTTCAAAACTAAATAAAATTTTCACCCAATACCATTGAAATCCCTTGATGTGCCCATGATTTACATGATTTTAAATGTATAAGCACTCAAATAAGAAACACCCACTATCCTTGTACCTTTCCAATGTTCTTTTTGTAAAAAATGATTTTGGATTACCCAAGGTTTCCTCTAACACTTATAGGTCCACCATGAAGGAGATGCAACCAATGTACACATGACGATTCTTCCATGAATTGATGAACTGGGTTGACAGATTAGGGTCATGACCCACAAGTCTCTCCATCATAGGAGCAATGCCACCTTCCATGCAAATGTGCCAGACCACTGGATCCTTGTGAAATTCATTGCAATTATCTGTCTCTTTCTACACCCTATCAACCCCCATGATGTCACTCTACACACAGTATAACCAGGAACTCTGAAAACAAAGAAGGTTAGAGAAAATAGCAAGATGAAAGATCACCCACACAATAAGCAATTTAAGCCGTGAATGGTAATTTTTGGTAATCAATCCTAAGGATAGATCACACACATGATTAGAAAAACTCCCTACAACCATCTTAGTGGAACAATTAATGGGAATCACTTCGGACAATCGGCTAGGTAAGAAGTACATGACAGGCAGGGAAGGATTTCCTTCCACATTGCAACAACACAAAATTCTAGGTAGAATAGTCACAGGGCCATAGTTAGAAGTCTCCAAATTGATAGCATTTAAGGGTTGGCCAACTTTAGTTAACCTATAGAAAGAAGCTATAAGGCGCGAAACCAAAATAGCAGACAAATAAAATCCAAAAAGGAGCTTAGTCTCATAATTACAAGTCACATCAAAATCAAAAAACATGAATTTGAAAATCTGAGAGTTTAAGTAAATCCCCATAAGGAGATTATGACAAGTATATCCTAGCTCAGAGTTAATCAACCAGTACTTGCCACAACAAAACATGATTTCTTTGTTCAAAATGGGCTCCATCTTATAATTTGAAAAAATTCACTTGATATCCATCCCATCAATACAAAAAATCATCCAACTCATCACCACAATAAGACCACTAATCCCAATGAATAAGCAAGTGCCCCCCCAAAAATCCAACTAAGCATATGCAGTGTTGAAATCATGGGTCAAGTAAGGGATTTGTTCCTTCACTATAATACTTTGAATATTAGGTAGAAGTATACTTAAGTCATGCCAACATTTGGACACTTTCTAGTGTGTGCTAAAATTGGCTAAGGCGTCAACAACTTGCTTCCCCTCTCTATATATATGACTAGCCACATTAAATTTTAGTTTAGACAAAAGGAATATAATGTCAAGAAGAATATCCTTAGTATTGCATCCCAGCAGTTTTCCACAATTAATAGCATCAATAATTGACTTAGAATCCCCTTCAATGTACAGGTTCTCTATCCCCAGGGAAACAACTATTTGTAAGCCCTTTAACAGCGTACAAGTTTCTGCTATCATAGAAGAGTGAAGACCAACCCCCCAGCATAACCAACCACTAAATTTCCTCTATGATCTCTAATCACACCTCCTATACTTGCTTTTCCTGGGTTTCCCTTAGCATCCCCATCAAAATTAAGTTTGAACCAGCCCCTATCAGGGGGTTTCCAAATAGTGGCTCTTCGGGCCAGAATTTTGGAGTTGTCATAAGAATTAGCATCCAAGTTTTGATGCCATGCTTTAGCTATGATTATTTCCATCTTAGTAGGGCTTATATTTGGGGATTTTCCTTTGAAAAGAGAGATGTTTTCCTAAATGAGATGAGCAGCAATACCAAACACCTCTTTCAGGTTCATCTCAGTATTCTTGAATATCCTATTGTTCCTCTCTTTCCATAAGCACCAACATATAATGGGAGGAACTTGGTTCCAAATTTCATCAGTTAAAGGATGGGTAAAGGGTCCAAACCAAATTAATATAAAGGATGTGATATCCTTACACATAATCCATTGAATTGGGAAAAACATATAAAGGTTACAACAAGATATTGCATAAAATTGTAGAGAGTGTACATGTCAGGTTTGATGAAGGTAAATTCAAGTCTAGCAGAAACAATCTTGAAAAAGAATCAAATGATGAGGATATAGGTGCAACACAAGAAGAACATGAAGAAGAGAATTAGCAATAGTTTGAATGTGCTCCTACAAAATATGTGCAAAAATATCATCCTACATATCAGATAATTGGTGACAATAATGAAGGTGTGGAAACTAGAAGAAGACTTCCAAAGAACAAGGAACAAGTGAAATTTGCTCTCTTATCTCAAATTGAACCAAAAAGATTTGATGAAGCCAATAAAGAAAGTTGGATAAAATCAATGCAATAGGAACTCAATCAAATTGAAAAGAACAAAACATGGGAATTGGTTCCTAGACCATCAAGAAAGAATGTAATAGGCACCAAATGGGTATTTAGAAATAAGTTGAATGAAGATGGATTAGTTGTTAGGAACAAAGCAAGGTTAGTGTACAAAGGATATGCTCAAGTAGAAGGTATTGATTTTGAAGAAATATTTGCTCCAGTTGCAATATTATAACCTATTAGGATGTTTCTTGCATTTTCTATGTATAAAGGTTTTAAATTATATCAAATGGATGTCAAATATACATTTTTAAATGAAAACCTTGAACAGGAAGTATACATTGAGCAACTAAAAGGCTTTCAATTGTCAGAGGATGATGATTATGTTTTTAGATTGAGAAAAGCATTGTATGGTTTAAAATAGGCACCAAGGGCTTGGTATTCAAGATTGGATCACTTCTTGCAACAACAAGGATTCAAGAGAGGTTGTGTTGATAGAAGTTTGTATTTCAAATATGAAGGATAGCACATGATCATTGTAGTAGCATATGCGGATGACATCATATTAGGTGGTAGCCATGATAAAATGTGTAAGATATTTTCCACTCTCATGCAAGATGAATTTGAAATGTTGGTGTTAGGAGAGATGTCATTTTTCCTCGGTTTACAAATAGTACAATCTAAAAAAGGATTATTTATATCTCAAGCTAAGTATGCTAAGGGAATGCTTAAAAAATTTTGCATGGAGGATTGTAAACTAGTCAGTACTCCCATGATTTTACTGAGTACAAGTTGAGTAAATGAGATGAGTCATCTAGTGCAAATAAGATAGTGTATAGGCCAATGATTGGAAGCTTTCTATATTTAACTGCATCAAGGCTAGACATTATGCAAGTTGTGTGTCTAGTAGCAATATTTCAGGTAGCACCTAGAGAGTCACATGTCAATATAGTGAAAATAATTTTTAGATACATCAAGAGTACTATTGACTATGGGCTATGGTACCCCAAGAGAAAGGATTTCATTCTAACTGCATACACATATGTTGATTGGGAAAGAAGTGTGGATGATAGGAAAATTGCCAATGGAGGTGCATTATTTTTGGGAAATAATTTGGTTTCTTGGATGAGCAAGAAACAAGAATTAGTCACCATATCCACTGTTGAGGCATAGTATGTGGCCGCAACAAAATGTTTCCTTCAAGTCCTATGGATGAAGCAAACTCTCAAGGACATCATGGTATAGAATAAAGAGCCCATTTCAAATCTTTGTGATAGTTCAAGTGCCATAAAAATTTCAAATAATCCAATGATGCATTCTAGAACCAAGCATATATCCATTAAGTATCACTATATAAGAGAAAAATTTGTTGATAAGGAAGTTAGTATGGAGTACATTCCCACCAAGGAATAGGTAGCTGATATTTTCACCAAGCCTCTTCCCAAGGAACAATTTGAATATTTGAGGAAAAAATTGGGAGTTATTGCTCCCACATCATATCACTAGTCTTTAGTGATGGAGCATATGTCCAGGGGAAGTTTCCTCTATGTTTCAATCATCCCTAGAGATAGAAATGCCATATCAAGTCAAGTATCAGTGGTTTTACAAATTTCCAATGATTTGATAGTTGTGTCATTCTAGATTCCCATATCTTTCAATTATCTTTCAAAGGGAGAGTAATGTGTTAGGGGGAGTCTACCATTTTCCATTGATGTCAAATGGGGAGAAAGATTACAAATGCTCAAGTATCTAAGATAGGGGAGAAAGTTGAGAAAAGGAGATGTGAGCTTAGATGACAATGATAAGGGACAACAGGTTGAGCATGGATTTTTTCCATCAATGACAAAGGGGGATATTGTTGGCATATAGCTTTCATTAATGTCCAAAGTACAAATCATGCCAAGAAGATGAGTGTGAAGAATAGTGGATTTGATGGAAAATTAGGTACCAGATTTGATATGGGTTTTTTGAGAGCATTCTAGTGATGTGCTCTAAAAGTTGAGAGAATGAATGATATGCCTAGATTATAATTTTCAAATTACATAAAACAATATAATTTTCATATTAAATACAAATCAAGTCCTAGATATATAATCCATGCAAAAATGCCACTAAAAGAGACTTTCACCATGCTACCACCAAGCCAATGGAACACACATGTGGGATTGCAAAATCACAACTCCACCATACAACAAGAAGGAAGGAGAAGCAGTATAGCAATAGACACTGCACGATCACACACCACAGTTGGAGGAGATGCAGGATAGTGGTAGACACCACTCCACCACACAAAAATAAGGAAGGAGATGCAGGACAATGGTAAACACCACACCATTGCATAAGGCTGCAAGAGGAGACACTGGTCTGTGAGGAATAGTGGAGATTAATCCATGATGGTCATGATCGGATGGTACTCGCTGAAGATTCTGGTGGGACCAAATAGTGGAAGATGACATATGCATAGTGATGAATGACAATAATTGAATGTAGAAGATTTGACGATGCTCGTAGTGAATCTAGTGGGACTTGATACACTGTCAGATTGTGATAGAGATGAGAAGGTGGAAAAGAAAGATTGCTCAATATGCTAATTTACATCGTTGTTGTGAATTAGGTGGAAATGACATGGATGAAAAATGGAAACATATTGTAGACATCTAAAGGTTTGTGTGGGCCCATTTTCTAAGCTTGTGAGATGTGAAAATTTTGGACGCATGTCCTAGTGGACCCCACATATGGCAAGTGATGTATAGAGAGATCTACAAGGTAGATAATTTGGTGATTGATCCAATGGTGTACAAAAGTTAATGAAGATTGACGATGTAGATTTAAATAACCATTTATCAGATTATTGTGTTTTAAAGTTGCATCAGTGTATGGAAAGCGTAGGATCATGACATGAAGTCAAAATATTGACAACCTAGATTTAAATGCAATAATCACAAATGACTAACTCAGTGTGAATTAGGTTTTTGATTGGTAACCAACATAGATGAAGAATTAATTGGTCCAAATGCACCTAGTGACCAATGTAAATAGGATTTGATGCACACAATGCCGACATAGATTGCAGAGGTGATCACTAAGACAAAATTTAGATTAGATCTATTAATTAGGAATCATTGAATGCACAATCATATTTTAGGGTTTCATAGAGAGAATGAAAGGAAATTATTTGTGTAATCAAGGGAAAATCTGAGTGTTAAAGAGATTAGCACAATAACATTAAAATCCATTGAAATAACAAAGTACAAAGGAAATAATATGAAAACAAAAGGAACAATGTTACCCTAGGTATTCATCTTCCATGCTTCACCTTTGTTACACCTCCTAGCTTGCAGTAAATAGAGATGCCCTCAGATTTGTATGAGCAACTATGACAAATGACAAGACTAAAGCAAGTTTTGAAGGATTTTATTAAAAGAAATGACTTGACAATAGATTACAATGACAATGACTGCAAATGACAATGACCATGAGTTGACATAAAATGAGCATGAGATAGAGAGTGAGAGAGAGAGCCCAAATGAGAACAAAATTGCCATTTTATAAAAATTGCAATTTTGAATGTGTGGCCAGGATGAGAAGATGACAAAAACCCTAGAATCAATGATCAAAATTGAATGTTGCAATAAGAATTAGGGTTAGGTCAAAATTAGGGCAAATGATAAGGATGAAGGGCCAAGATTGAATTATAAGATAATTCAATCAAGGGTCGAAATTAAATGAGATGTCAAAAGATAAGAATTAAATTGGAAGATAAGACTGGCACAGACAAAGAGGTTGCTGGAGAAATTAAATAATAAAAATTATTTAATTTAGGTGACTAATGAATAATTAAATAATAAAGATATTATTTAATTATGGAGGAATGTGACAAAAGGAATTACTTTGAATTAAATAATGATTTAATTCAAAATTCAAGAGAATTGACTATATTAAATAAATCAAATTTATTTAATTTTAATGAGAGAAAAAGCTAATGAATAATTAAATAATTAAAATAATTATTTAATTATAGTGGAAAGTGGACAAAAATTAAATAAATTAGAATCTATTTAATTTTGGAAAGAAAGGGGACCTAATTAGTGACATAATTAAATAAATAAATTTATTTATTTAATAATCAAGAAGAAATAAATGACAAAGGGGAGTTAAATAAATTAAGAAATTTATTTAATTAAAGGAAGACTTAGATAATTAGTGACATATTAGATAAATAAATAATATTTATTTATTTAATAATCATGAGGAATAAATGACATGAATTAATTAAATAATTATGAATTATTTAATCAATAGTCGAATGTGGACTAGGGAAATAATTAAATGACTTAATTATGCTAGGACGAAAGTGATAAAAATGAAGCTTGCAGGCCTAGGTCATTTTTAGGTGTCTACAATTTGTAACTAAATTAACTGTTGTATGGCTTGATGCATAGGTATGGTGATATCTAATAAATCTTATTATATATCTTAATGATGGTGTGTGTGGCTCGATGAACTAGAAGCTTGTTGGTGAAGCTAATGAATAAGGGAAACCGTAATATGATGTTAGAGCTGATCTAGATGATGAAGTCTAGATATCGAGGTAGTAATTGCATATTGATGAAAAAGAAAGATAATCAATCATTTTCTAAGAGTTTAAGTGTGTTGTAGAAGGAGAGTTAGAAGTCTATAAGTGCACTGTGTGTTGAAAAGAGAGAAGTACATTTGAAAATATTGTAGAGTAGCAAGTGAAGAATAGAGGAGAATGAATAGTAGAGGAGAGTGTTGAACAAAGAGATGTATAGCTAAGAATATAGTAGAGAAGGAAGTGTGGACTAGAGGAAAGTGTAGAATAGAAGCATGTGTTGCTGAGAGTGCAACTACAACAACAAAGTTTAAGTTGCATTAAGTGCAACATGGTATTGCATGTATTGATACATCTCAGGTTTATGTAGAACCACTTATATTCATATTTGAACTTGTAATTTTGCAAGAGGTTGTCACCTCCATTTTCATTGAGTTGTAGCTTAGATCAGGGTGTTGTAACATCAAGTTGTGCTTCTGAAATAGGTAGCTGAAGCTTCCTTGGGATTGTAGCCTTTAAAACTTGTAACTAAACTTTAATGCTTGTGATGTTGGATTAGGATGGTAGATCCTAGCAATATTTATCACCATGGTTTTTCCCATCTTGGATTTTCCATGTATATCTGGTGTCATGTGTTGATCTATCTTGTTCTTGTGTTCATTATATTTGTTCATGTTTCAATCTACACATCTAAGTTTAGGATTGAATCTGTAAAAGTATTTAAGAACCAAAAGTTTTAATATCTACTGATTCACCCCCCTCTCAGTAGATCATTATGTTCTAATAGTCTAACAATGGTGCAATCAATTCCAAACTTATCGATATTTGGTTTGACTAATTCTTTCCTAGGTGATTTCTACACCACTATTGGTTTTTTTTTTCTTTTCTTGGTGTGAGCTACTTCCCTCAATTGATGGCTTTGATTTTTTTCTTTTTCTTGCTATGAACTACCTCCCTTATCATTTTTAACAAATATCCCTCTACTATCTCTACTATGACTCATGCACCTATATGACTTATAAGAGATCAAACTAAGGGAAATTATCCAAGTGAGGTAGACTATCACATAAAATTTCACCTTAGCGCACTAGTCCTAACTTAGTTCACTAGGATAACATGCCTTTAACACCATTCCTTGACAATAGTGCCAAAATGATTAGACTAAAATGTGGAGGATTTTGGAGATAAACTATCCTTGTAATTATATCCAATTAGTAAATGTGTTTAGATTAATCCTTAGGATTTTCATGTTGGTTTCCTTAGTTTATTTCTAAGTATCAATCTAGGGATTGTAAGCTTGTGAAGGGTGTTGTGACAGTCTACCTAAGGGATGAAACTAGTGAACTAAGTGGGGATGGATGCAACTAACACTCTCAAAAATATTTAATCTAGCTTCTGATTTCTATTACAACAAGAACTTATAGAGCAACAGGAAGTTCATAATGGGACATGAGGTTCACAATACAATAAAGACTCCCCAATATAATAAAAAATTCATAGAACACAATAGAAAAGAATAACTTAAAGCAGTGCATGTAACTCAACGATAACAAAATTGTTGAAAACCTTTTCTTCTTCAAGTAACAACTACATTTGATAGTTAATTGATCACACTAACCATTAAATTAGAATTTAACATGGAATTAACCACATTAGTTGAGTATCAAAACATTCTAAATTTAAGAAGGAATTGAAATCATAAACTATTCACACCATGCAAAAATGGAAAAAAAATCACATAACATACAAATTATAACTAGTTCAAACATAAAACAATCTCACTAAGTGTCCCAAGAGTGGGCCCTTCCTCTTGTTCACAAGGCGAATGAGAAGAAGGCTGTTACACTAACTCAATATCACAATCATCAAATTTAACTAGTTGTAGAACCAAAATATATGTGTTAGAGTAAAGGTTTAAATTTAATCATGTTAATTAAATTACCTTTATCTCCTTCTTAACATTTCACCTTAGTTTGCATAATAAGACATTTAATAATTATATTAATTATTAAACGTGTTATCCTTTTAGGGCTTTTTGACCTATATGTGGTTGAAAACTCTTCTTTTGTAATTATTCTCTTTTACAGATTGTTGAATACAGAGCTCCATCTTTTTGAGCAATTTTACTGTGTTCTTGTTGCTTCTCTTTGCTTCTCCCATAATAGGTTTTCTTAGCTTGTAGAGATCACAGGGATCCTATGGCGTTGTAGTTTCTCAACTCCTACAATATGTACATGTATATTCTATATTATTTCTCTATATCCATAGTCTAAACCATAATATATTTATATACGACTTCTTATTGTTATGGCCTATTGCCAACACACCGAATACTACAAAATAAGATTAAAATAGGTTACAATTTATTATGGACAATGGCCAACAAACCAAATATTAATTTTCTTTGGTTTGGTTGTAGGCCATAAATCCAAAACAACATTAAAATAGTTTCAGAATGTAATGCAAAAATAGATGTGAACAATTCCATAACACATTCAATCCATCCTCTTTACCTCCTCAAGTCTAATTCTCCTAAAGGGTTATCTTCCTCATGGATAGTCTCTTAATCATGATCAGTTCCTATCACAAATCAATTAGATTAGATCATTATCTTAGAAATTTGGTATTTCAGAGGCATTCTTCCATTCTTCAAAATATATTAAATATTTCTTCATTCTCGTAATAACTAATGGCATGAAAACATAGGAAAGGGAAATAAAATGAAACAAAAAGGGCATAAGAATTGGACATGTTTTTCACCCATCATGTATTCCACCTACTTCTCCAAGTCAAAAAGTTTCATTTCAAAATAATCTATTTATATGTTCTACATCACAACAATAGGGAATTGCATATTTTACAATAAAGAGTGTATTTTCTAGCACAATTTCTCTTAAAATGGATTTTACAGCTAATATAATAATAACACAAGTACATCCTTTGGAATTATTTTGATTGTAGAAAATGACTAGTAGAGAAACTACTTAGAAGAAGCCTAAAACTTTATAAGCTATAATAACTAATTAGAACATTGAAAGCTTTATAAAGATCATAACTCCAATAGTTGAGAAAAAAGTGTTGAATATGACTCATCTATATTTTTAGGTGAGTTAATTTAGGAAAATAATTAAGATAAGAGGAGGTAATTACCTCAGACATTTCTATGGAGATATTGAAACTATGTTTGGATAAGGATCATACAACTAAGGAGTCAAAATAATAGTTACATAAAATAAAAAATTTCATTAAGAATTTGATAACTTAGGTGGCTTCTAGATCCCTAGCTCTACTACATAGACACTTCAATTTAGATGAAGATGATTGAGGTCAATAGTTTACAAGATATCACTACATGAAGTTTGAAATTATCAAAAAAAATAAATTAATAATTTCTTCCATGTTACCTTAATCTCTTTGAATTTTTTGAAATCATGATAAAGAAAAAAAATAACAAAAATAAAAAAACAACAAAATAAATGAATAGCATAAAAAAAGAGAATATATATTTCATCATGAGAAGAAACTTAAAAATTTAATAAACTAGGAAAATCCCCTTGAAAAAATAGTCCTCATTTAATGTTGAGTAAACCATTACATTGTGACCCAACCACAAAGACCATACAGATCACAAATCCTAGATCTATTATATTTTTCAATGCGGGTATTATAGAAATATTATATCTATGTTGTATCATGTCAATAGGACCATGAATATAACTGAACCATAGAAAAATAGGGATCACCACAATGAACTAACAAAATGATGAGCTACTAGTTTTTCAATGTTTCATTGAATTATGAGAGGTAAAATGAATAAATATATAAAAAATCAATCCCAACCATTATAACAAAAATAAGGGAGGTTTTAAGATGTAGAAAAAATGTGTACCTTGCTGAAAAAGTGTTGTTTCGGGGGTCACTGATGACTCATTCACCTAGTGGTGAATGGGTCCCTGCTAGGGTTCTAGAAAAGTGATTTGTGGGTTTTTTTATTCAATGTCTACACTTCCAACTCACTAGTGACCAACTCTCTAAAGTTAGAAATAAATTTTGTAGCTTTATTTTCATGATCTTGCAACAAGGATGATAAATATTTTAACATTGACAACTTTTAATCTCCAATTGATCTTCAACCTAAAACCTACAATCACACATCAAGAGAGAAGAAAAACTTGTTTATTGTTAGCGAATAGGGTTTATCCTTGTTTAAACCCCATTTAGGCATTTAAACATTGTAATGAAATCATGTATAAAGGGAAGATGAATGGCAACAATGTGTTACAACTCACCAATCCTCAATTGAACCTTGGAATGCAAATCTAAAATTTATCATGAAGTGACCATAATGAGCATAGATTTTGATCATGAACTTGACATGAGATGATAAATTTGAATACTTGAACTTGATCACCAATGCTACAAAATCACATTAGTTCAACTACATGCATGAATTTGACATGATGAAAGATATCCTTGGTTGTTGCAATTAAACCTTGATAATCTACTCTTGAATTCCTTTGAAATGTTCTTTAAATGCTCTTGTAAAGTATTAGGATGTTCTCTTGAATTTTTTTATGAAACTATGTGAATTAGCCTTATATTTATACTAAACTTAAGAATTAATCATAAAATTCAAATAACGCAAGCCAACATATATACAATATTCAAAATAATGAAAATCCCACAAAGAATAAGTTAAATAATGAGTTTCCCATGTAAGGAGGATCCATTCACCAACTTAGGCGAATGGGTCCTAGCACAACTAAATAGGATCAAGTTTCAGGGAGGTAAAATCATATGTAAAAAGGGGGTCCTAGGACATATTGGGGACCTGTTGAATGGGTTCTAGGTCACTATCCTAGGACTTAAACCTTGCCAAATTAAGTATTATGCAACATTATTAATGAGTGTAGGGATATATCCTTTGGAAAATGTAATAAATAAGGCTTGGAATTGAATTTAAAGGGTCAATTAAGCTATAATTAACCTAAATTAATTAATAAATCCTTAGATTAATGTGAATGTGTAAGAAAACACTTTACAACACCCTAAATAAGGCATAATTAAGTCTATTTTATCATTAATTAATCATTACCAAACTAAGCATGAGAAAGGATCACTTTTTCTAATGCTAAATTTTCCCCCACTTTAGTGAGAGTTTTCCCCCATGTAAAAATTACACTAAATTTGACATTCATGACACTAATGTATGCAAAAATGGTGTAGGGGCACCAAGCCCATTTTGAAAATTCTTGTGAATAAGGTCTTTGATAAGTTAGTTTTAGATGTTTTTTAGTCTTGAAGACTTTGAATAAGGTCATATTAGACCATTTTATAATGTAGTAAGTCAAATTAGAGGTCATTAGGTGGTTGGGGTATTTAATTTGCAAAATTGTCCAAAACTTGCAAAATGTTGTAAAATGCAAGAAAAGTTGCAAAAATGCTTAAAGTGGGAATACCAATGGTCAATTGGAATTCAAAAGGTGGTTAGTCCATTGGAAAGTTCTGTTATTGATTTAAAAAGTTTAAATTTATGATGTATGGCTAATTGGAAGGTTGGTTGTTCATTGTTGTAGAGAAAATCAATAAAAAAAAATCACATTTCTGAGATTTCTCTACAAAATTGCTTCTCCAAGCAACTGTACGATTCCTTACAGGGTCTTATTGCTTTAAAAGTGATTGAATTCATTGGAGGACTATTATAATTTTTTTTTGAATATACTCTTGTGAATTTTCATTGTGTTTCAAGGTTTTTATTGTCAAATAACTGAAGGTGAGTCTATTTAGTCAATTTTAAGGTTTTGAAGACATAAAGTATGATTATGGCCCATTCCATAGACTGTATCTCTTGTAGCTGAGTGGAATGGGCCCAATAAAGTAGGATTAGGTGTTTGAATGGAACTTTAGAGCAGGGGAGGTGAGTTGAGTGGTTTGGTGTGATGCCCTAGTTGGCAATTTTGTGAGTTTTTGGTGAAATTTGATGGTTAAAGGTGAGTAAGTGAGGTAATCTCTTAGGGAAGTAGCTTTTTAAGATTTATTAAGCATGTGTAGACTAAATGAAGCATGTTTGATGCATTGTTAAGGTGTCAAGAGGCTGATAAGTAGTATTTTCAATAAACCCTCCCTAGAACAAGCAAAATTGAGGGTTTTATAGTTAGTTGAGTTAATGGGTTTTTTTCTAATTAAAAATGGCAAATTTTGAGGTTTCGTAAGTTGGTGAAGGACCGTATATAGGAAATTGGGGTTGGAAGGTTGTTTAAAGGGTAGTTGCTTTGTAATTTAGGCATAATTAGCTTAAGGGAATAGTGTATAAGCCTCAGTTTGGAAGATTCTTTCCAAAAGTGATATGAGATTTTGAGTTATGTTTTGTAAGGACATAAAAGGGTATTTGAAAATGTATTTGGTTAGTGGGTTCTAGATTGGATTTGGGAGATTTGAACAAAAACCTAGGTCTGTAGACGTACAAAGTGAATTGTGTGATTGTATGAGAAATCGCCCTGGATAGGGTTTGGGAGATTAAAAGATTGTGGAAATTAGTTGAATTTTTGATAGGAAATTGATTGCCTCCCTACTCTACATTATTTGGTATCAGAGCCTAGGGTGTAGATCTTTTGAAGGGAAAGAAGGTGTGAAGAAAAGTGGACAAGATGCCTCCTAAGGGGAACAATGTGGCTAGGAAGATGCAAGAAACACAAGAGAATACTGAGAGAGAGATTAGGAAGTTGAAGGAACTAAAAAATAGGTTGGTAGCAAGACTAGAAAATGTTGAAACATGGTAGAAAAGATGTGTAGTTGCAAGTGATGAAAGTGATTCTGAAGAAGAAGAGGATGAAGAGTATAAAGATGTGGAAGAAGAATTAGATCCTAAAGAGAAAAAGATGGCAAGGCTACTAAAGGTAGTTAAAGGAGATAAACATAAGATAAAAATTGATTTTCCTATGTATGGAGGTAACTTTAATGATGAATAATTTCTAGATTGGATTGCAACATTCCAAAACTACTTTGAATGTGAGGATGTACCTGATGAAAAAAAGGTGAAGATAGAAAAAACCAAATTGAAGAGGCATGCACTAGTATGGTGGGATTATGAACAAGCTGAGACGAGAAGGAAAGGTAATTCAATAAGTTTTTCTTGGGATAGAATGGTTGCTAAATTGAAAGGTAACTTTTTTCCAAGTATGTCTAAGAAGCTTCAAGATTTAAAACAAAGGGAAATGGATGTCAAAACTTATACTAATAAGTTTTATAAGTTTAGATTAAGAGGAGGTCACATGGTTGATGACGTGGAAAAGGTTGCTAATTATCTTAGTGGGCTAAGGTTCAACATCCAATATGAGTTGAGTTTGCATGATCCAAGGATAATTGAAGAATGCTACCTGTGTGTGGGAAATATTAGTATCAAAATAAGATGAATAAAACACACAAATGAAACATTAAACTAAAAAAAGCAAGATAATTGAATTCAAAGAAAACAAACAGAGCTTCTTCAGAACCATTCCATTGTCCTCTATCTCCAGGGATTCTCTTGAAGCTGCTGCTCTCAGATTGTGTAAGCAAAGCTTCTTAGAATGGCAACCTGTAGAACGAGTATACAAAAATGAGAGTATTTCTATCCTATATGCTGATGGAGTGAAATGTTGATACAGATATGCATAGGGGCTATAAATTATGGATGCTATGATATGAGGTGAATAGGCCATGATATGGAATACAACTATGCTATGCTATGATGCTAGAATTGTATGAATACTAGAAGGCTATGCTACTACAAATTTGCTATAGTTTTTCTGTATGAAAGCTTCTCTATTTTTCAGAGACCCGATAGTCTTTTTTTATAGCTTTTTGCAGGCAAGAACCTGGCTGGCAAAGATTAATGGCTGTGAGATTGTCTAGTAATTTTGAATGGTGAGAGATGGAGAGGTTGAGAGGAAGATGGAAGATGTTGGGAGGTTGGAGAGAAGAATGGAAGCTTGTGTTCAACCCATGGGAACAAGCTTGCACAGGAACAGAGAAATTAATTTTCTATTTTGGAAGTTTATTTCATGGTTGTTGAAGATAATCCAATATTCAATAAATAAATTTATTTAATTTCAAGTGAGTTTGATTTTTGATTTTAGGACTATAGAAGATTTAATTAAATATTTGAAATATTTAATTGTGAATAAACTTTAGAAGAAATATGGAATTGTGAATGGATTTTAATATTTGGAATATTTAATTGTGAATGGAATTTTGAGGCTTTTTAGAAGAGAGGAATATTTAATCTTTATTTGAATAAAATATTCAAGCCAAGATTATATGATAATTAATATAAATAAATCATAATATTTATTTAATTAATTAAGAAATGGATAAGAAAAGTGATTAAATAAACTTATTTATTTAATTGAAATGAAAGAATGAACAATATAAATAAATTATTTAGATTTATTTATACGTAGATTGAATTTAGAGATTTAATTAAATATTAACAATATTTAATTAATTACCAGACTATTGTGATGTGACCAGTTTTAGGTGTATACATTTTGCCCCTCTTTGAAGTGATGTGTTTTATGCATTGCTTCAAAGAATTTTGAAATTTGCCCCAGAAATTTGCTCCAGATGCTGATTGTCAAATGTTGACATGTATATGCCCCCTCAAACGATGAATTGATAAGATTTTGATTTTTTGTGAAGTTTTTGAATTTGCAGATTTTGTTTACAATTTTCAATTTTTATGATTTTTAAGATGTCGATTCATCGTTCTAAAATTATGATGTGAAGAAATTGACGTGGAAAGATGTGAAATGAAAAATTGATGATCAAAATTGTCCCTGCTGTGATAAAATGTGTTAAAATGCCCCAATTTTGCCTTTAAATAGGTTAAAAATATCATTTTCCCATTTTAACCTAGTAAAAATTGTAATTTTTGAGCTCTGGAGTGAGAAAGATGGCACTTCCTATCCACCAGCACCAATTCAAGTGCATCCGATGACATCAGTGGTTGGCACATTATGGACCCACGGTATGTACCCCGTTAAACTTTTGTGTTTTGAAAATTTTCTGTTTAGGGCACATTTTTCAACCTTTTGGTGTCTGATTGTATTCTTTTAGTTCCCTTTATACTTTTCATAGCACCCATGATGTGTTTTGTAGCGCCCATGATTCTATAGTGCCCATGAGGCTTTCTATAGCACCCTTTATCCTTTATGTAGCACCTTTGATTCTATAGCGCCCTTGAGGATTTTTGTAGCGCCCATGACTATTTTCATAGCACCCATGATTGAGTGTTGGTTTGAGTGATAAATTTGTTCCCAAGGAAAAATAATAGCTGATAAATTTGCTTTCAAGGTAATGAACAACAAATAGTGGTTGGATAAGTTTGTTTCTAAAGTTGTTAAAAACAAACAGGATATTGATAAATTTGTCTTCATGAAAATGAAAAACAAATATTTGTTTGATATGTTTGCTTCTAAGGTTGTTAAAAACAAACATGATGTTGATAAATTTGTCTTCATGAAAATGAAAAACAAATAGTTGTTTGATATGTTTGCTTCTAAGTTGTTAAAAACAAACATGATGTTGATAAATTTATCTTCATGAAAATGAAAAACAAATAGTTTGATATGTTTGCTTCTAAGATTGTTAAAAACAAACATGATGTTGATAAATTTGTCTTCATGAAAATGAAAAACAAATAGTTGTTTGATATGTTTGCTTCTAAAGTTGTTAAAAACAAACAATTGATTGATAAATTTGCTTTGAGATTTGTCATGATGAATTGATTTTGATATTGTTTGGTCTTGATGTTCTTGTCCTATTCAATAGGGGAGATTGGGCATTTTGTAGCTACGGGAGACATTTTCAAGGACATGGAGTTTGATTCCATAGCTTATGCAAGCAAATTGAGATGTGATTGAGGCATGTGGATTGACCTCGTTGCTTGACATGCCTGAGGTGTGCCTCAATAGGGGTCTATTGATAGCACTTGCAGAGAGGTGGTACAATGACACAAACACCTTTCACTTGGCGACATGAGAGATTACCGCGACTCCTGAGGATGTGTACCGTATCTTGAGGATCCCAGTGATGGGAGAGATAGTGATTTTTGATGGCCGAGAGGTGGGAGGCACTAATGCTTTGAGGAGGATTTTTAGAGATGATTAGATTGCCGGATATTTCATCCCATGGGGCGAGATTGTAGATTCATATGTACCCTTTCCCTCTGTACTTGTAGGCTTTATTGGAGGTGTATTGTGCCCCGACCATAGGTCAAAGGGCTTTGTAGTCAGATGGGGTCATGTACTTGAGAGGATGGTGATGCAGGGAACATGTTATGCTTGGGGATTGTGCATGCTTGCACATTTGTATGATGAGCTACATCACATTGTATATGGCAGAGGTCGTAGTTTTGTATTTGGTTGTTCGCTGTTATAAATATGGGCATGGGAGCACTTTGTTGTTATGCGACCATTGACTCGAGGATGGCAGCCAATTGGTCAGCCATACAAATTCAAATATGCCGATATCATTACTCAGCTGAGGCTGGGTAAATTAGATCATTGGTAGCATCTTCTAGATGATCTAGATACAGTTTCCTAGCGACCCTATGTAGATTGTGAGGGATGGCCAGAGGATGCTAGGGTGTTTCCCTATGTGTTTACCGCTAGATATCTTATTGGCCGAATGCCTGGGATTATTGAGAGGTTTCTTCTTGGTCGGGTGTGTCGACAGTTTGGTCGGCCTCAGGGTATGCCCATGGGTTTTGCTATTTATGTGCACCGACAACACGAGATCACAGTATGGGGTCCACGGGTTTCATATGATGCAGCGGTGGTAGAGTTTATCAGTTTGGGAGCTCAGATGTGGGACTATAGACCTGATATTATTGATGGAGGGATGACGGTAGAGTATGGTTAGTACATGTTGGATCATCCTATGCCATGACTATTTGATCCTGATGAGCCTATCTCTATTATAGAGGAGAGATCACAGATAGTTGGTCATATATGACAACGAGGGGTAGTTGCAGAGAGTGATGACTCTGAGGAGGATGATGATGAGTCAGATGATGATGGAGATAGCAGTGATGAGGAGAGTGGGGATGACAGTAGAGGTGGTAGAGGTGGTAGAGGTGGACCGCAAATGAGACACATAGTTCTGTCATCTTTTGTAGATCCCGTAGTATCAGCAGATCCAACATCATCGAGTCAGATAGCGACCTTGCAGGGTAGGGTGCAAAGTTTGCAGAGTCAATTATTATAGGCACAGACCTTAGCTACACAGTTACAGGGATAGCTGACAGCAGTGACGACCGAGAGAGATACAACTCGACAACAAGGTGAGGAGGCAATGGCTCTACGTGAGAGTCTTCAGAGAGCAGCAACAGGTGACAGCATGACCATAGCTGACCAGAGCTATATGGGAGGTGGAGTTCTATAGGATTAGATATCATGATGCAGTGCCACCTGAGCAAAGAGTGAGTTATACATAGTCTCGGTCTACACATAGTCATTCTCAGGCTACAAGCAGGGGTGTATCACAACCATTACCTCTAGGAGGGTTACCAGGGGCAGGTGGAGCAGATCCATCAGGTACAGGTGGGATAGGTCCCAAACTAGCACCATCAGAGGATAACACTGCATAGTGCTTTTTGCATGAAGTGTTAGTGATACTCTGTTGAGAAATTTGTATACACACTGATATGATCCCATTTTTGATGATGTTATGTCATGTATAGTTGACATCTTTGTACATTTTGACATTCATTTTTGAGATATATGATATGCAACAATTATTTATGATGAGTGCATCGACTTTCTATATATGCATGATGTTTTATGCGATGGGTTCTCAATTTTATGCTTATGATGTATTTTTATGCATGAGTTTAGATATGAAAATGCAAGTGCAATGTCCATGATATGATTGCAATATATTGATGAATGATTTTATGAATATGAATATGAAATTATGGATGGTACAATTTATGAATGCTTATGAATGTTTTGATTATAATGGATGCTTTTTTTTATGATTTTTTGATGCGAATATGTATAAAAAATGTATGTGATGATGTTTTTGTGAATGTCAAAATGTACTCAGTCATTTTATTGGAAACATATGAAACATTTGATATTTGGCCAGCTTTTGGAAAAATCTATAAATGCAAAATACAAATTCTAGAATGAATGTAATCTATACTAACCATGCAGGGTATCCATACAATATTGCTATTCTGAGAGCTTATTTGTGCTTTTTGTGTCATCATAGAGCATTGAAATGTTGAAAGTTAATACAAGAATCAAAGGGTATGTTAGCACCAATGATGACCTGAGTATTGCTTTCATGATTTTTGATATAGCAAGATAATACAAGCATCTAGGTATAATTGAACCGAGATGACCTAAGTATTGCTTGCATAAATAGACAAGAGTTAACCCTTTTCCTATACAAATTCTGAAATGTCATCAATGATACGTAGTAGAGCATGTCTCGCGACCAATTTGCATAGTACTAATAATTTGCTCGCAAACAGTAGAAAAAGAAAAATCATACTCCTTCCTTGCTTTTCTAGTTCAGTACATCATCGAATTTCTCCAGAGATATGATAGAAAAATCAACCAACAATTCAAATTTTGCCTAAATTATTCCAAACATTATTCAGATTAAGATCATCCAACATGGTTATCAACATTGATGTTTGTGTTTTGACGACTTTGTTTTGACCATGTTGTTTGATGTCATTAGCATTGAGCGATCGTTTTGATGTTGTGGTTGATTTGATGCGTCAATGTATGTTGCATTTTAGCAAGTTGTCATTCGTCCGTTTGTGATGTTCAAAATCTCGTTGCCCCTCTCTTGTCTTAGTTTGTGTTTCTACTCCCGGTGTAAACATAACTTGAAAAATATGGATATGTACAATTTTCATCAAGCCCTGATGAAACACAAAGATTTCCGTTGCATGATATAGAAATGATAGATATGAACATATGATAAATATGGATAGTGGATGCCATAAAGTGAATGCATGACATAAGTTAATAGATAGAGGAGCCCATTTTGATCACAAGTAGCACCTATATGCCAGGTTTTCACCACTTGTTTTCATTGCACTTTTTCAAGACGTTTTCAAATTTTTATGTATTTGTTTAGGAATTTTTTGGATTTTTATGAATTTTTTCAGAACTTTTTTATGATTTTTATGAATTTTTTAAGGACTTTTTCCAATTTTTATGGATTTTATTTTCAAGACTTTTATGATTTTTATGGATTTTTTGAGTTTTGATGATTTAGACATAGAACTTTTTCAAATGAATGTTGTTGATCGGCTCTTCAAATAGGTCCCCTTATGATGTGGATAACTGATATGCTTCAGAACCGTATGCTGCAATGATGACAAATGGACCAAGCCAATTTGGTTCAAATTTGCCTTTCTTTTCTCTGTCTTGCTGATTGCATGGATTTTCTCTCAAGACTAAGCCACCCACTTGAAATGTCTGTTGTTTAACTCTGTGATTGTAGCTACGAGACATAATCTATTGATAACCCTTCAAATGATCAACTGCATGTTGACGTCTTTCATCTAACAATTCAAGCTCATGTAGATAGATACTCGGTAATCTTCATCATTTATGAATCCTTTGAGTGAGACCCTAAGCGAAGGTATTTCAACCTCTAGTAGTAAGATTGCTTCTACGCCATATACCAAGGCATATGGGGTAGCTCCTATTGGTGTGTGAATGCTGGTTCTATATGCCCACAAAGATGGATTTAACTGGACATGCTAATCATGACCGACATCATTTATCGTCTTTTTCAAGATCTTCAAGATTGTTTTGTTTGAAGCTTCTACTTGACCATTTCCTTATGGATAATAAGGTGTAGAGAACTTGTGTTGAATGTGAAACCTTTCACAAAGTTCATCAACATCCTAATTTTTAAAAGGCCTCCCATTATCAGTAATGATAGAATTAGGAATTCCATATCTACAAATAATGTAATTCAAGATAAATGAAGAGATTTGTTTACCGGTCACAGTCATCAAAGGAACAACTTTGATCCATTTTGTAAAATACTCTATGGCCGTGATGATGAATTTATGCCCATTTGATGATGAAGGATGAATTTTGCCAACAAGATCTAGTCCCCATTGAGAAAAAAGCCATGTCTGAGTGAAAGGATGTAGTTCTTGTGCAGGTGCATGAATAAGATTCCCATGAATCTGGCATTTAGAACACTTCTTGAAAAAAGTATAAGATTCTCTCTCCATGGTAGGCCAATAATATCCCATTCTAACAAGTTTCTTGGCTAAGGTTAATCCGCTTGAATGAGTTCCACAAATACCACCGTGAACCTCTTGTAAGGATTTTTCAGATTCATCATGTTCAAGACATCGAAGGAGCCTACCATCAAGACCACATCAGTAAAGGATATCGGCGATCAAGGTATAATGAGATGATTGGCGTATGAAATTCCTTTTTTGTTTTGAGATAAATCTGGTGGTAAGATGTTATCTTTTAGATAGGTATAAATCTTACCATATAAGGGTGAATTAGAACCTGTTAAATGGCATATGACTTGGGTCTCAGGATTATCATAGGCGGGAGAAAACAATTGTTCCACCAAGAATTCGTACCTTTTTTGATCTTCTGATAATTGTAAGAAGGAAGCAATTGTAGCCATTACATCTACAAATTTATTATGAATCCTTGGGATTTGTGAAAACTTGATTGCCAAAAAATACTTTTTAAAAACGTCCACCATGTTCTTGTAAGGTAGCAGCTTATCATCTTTAGTCTGATAATCATCATTGATTTGATTAATGACAAGTTGTGAATCACCATAGACTTGCAATTCTATAATCTACCGGTCCAATGCTATCTATTCCTATGAGAAATGCTTCATATTCAACCATGTTATTCATGCAAGGAAACATCAACTAATATGATTTTGGAATGGTATATCCTTCAGGTGTGACAAAAAGAATCCCTACCCTTGAGCCTTGTTGCGTGTAGTATCCATCAAAGTACAATGTCCATGATTTCTGAATTGTTGCTATGAAGACATCCACATCAAGAAATTCAATGTGCATTGGACTTTCTTCTTGTAAAGGTGCTTCGGCCAACTAATCTATGATAACCTATCCTTTTATAGCTCTTCGATCTACATAGTGAATGTCAAACTCACTTAAGATCATTACACATTTTGCAAGTCTTCCTGTTAAGGTGGCTTTGCTTAAGAGGTATTTTTGTGGATCAATTTTGGTTATCAGCTTAATCGTATGAGCCAACATATAGTGTCGCAACTTTTGGGAAGCAAACACTATTGCTAAGCAAGCTTTTTCAATGAAAGTGTAGTTCAATTCATGACTTGTTAAAGTTCTGCTGATATAGTATATAGCCCTTTCTTTACCTGTAGAATCCTCTTGTGCTAATAGAGCTCCCAAAGATATGTCTGTTGCTGAAATATAAAGTATTTGGGGCTCTCTTGGAACTGGTGGAATTAAGACTGGTGGATTCATAAGATATTGCTTGATTTGATTAAATGCTGCTTCAAACTTTTCCTCCCATTTAAATGGGACATTTTTATGCAATAGATGTGTAAATGGTAAGATTTTGTCTGCCAGTTGATCAATAAACCTCTTGATGGATTGTAGTCATCCTTGCAGTGATCAGAGTTGATTGATATTTCATGGTGACGGCATGTCCATTATAGCTTGTACTTTTTCTAGATCAACCTCTATGCCCTTTTCTGAAACAATGTATCCTAGGAGTTTTCCAGATTTAACGCCGAAGACACATTTCTTTGGATTGAGTTGAACATTGAACTTCTCCATTCTGACAAATATTTTTAATAAGATTTCAAGATTTCCTTCTCTTGTCTGAGATTTGGCCAATAAGTCATCCACATAGTCTTCCATGAAGGTATGCATCATGTCATGGAAAATAGTTGTCATTGCTCTTTGATAAGTCGCTCCTGCATTCTTTAACCCAAATGGCATTACATTCCAACAATAGGTACCCCAAGGACATGTGAACGCTGTTTTATCTTTATCCTCTGGTGCAATCTTTATCTGGTTATATCCTGAAAATCCATCCATCAATGAATACATTGCATGACCAACAGTTAAATCAACAATCATATCTATGTTTGGTAAAGGAAAGTCATCTTTGGGACATGCTTTGTTCAAATCCCTGAAATGTGTACAAATTCTAATCCTTCCATCTGGTTTTGAAATAGGTACAATATTGGAAATCCATTCTGCATAGTCAATAGACCGAATGAATCCAACATCTAAAAGCTTCTTTAATTCTTCTTTAACCAATAATGCAACATGTGGATGCATTTTTCTAAGTTTTTGCTTCATAGGTTTTTCCCCTGCATTTATGGATAGATGATGCATTATCAAATTAGGATCCAATCCTGGCATATCAGCATATGACCAAGCGAAATTGATTTGATTCTCCTTGAAAAACTGCATGAATTTCAGTACTTCTTCCACTGTTAATGATGTGAGTTGCAAGATTTTTGGCTGCTCTGCTGTACTTATGTTGATTGATTCTGTGGGCTCAATCAAAACAAAAGATCTTTCTTGATAATGTTTGGGAAGAGTGTCAAGTTTCTCATCCTTCAGTGCCTCAAAAAGGTTTTCACCGTCATATTCGCTCTTTATTTTTCTCTTATTTTGATCTACCACTGCCATTTTTCCATTTTCACCGATAGATCCATCTTTTATTTCATTTATTTTGTAGCTAAGAGGCTTGAAACCTTCCCTATCAAAATATTGAGTATGAGATTCTTGGATGAAACAATCATTTTCTTGACTAGATGAACAAAGGAAATTTACAATATCCTCATCATCATGGAATGTAGGGATATGGATAGGTGCATCGTCATCCCAATCAATAAGTTCTGGATAGACTAAAGGCATGGAATCATTAGGTTGGGTAAGGTATTGAGCTATCAAAGTCATGATATGGTTGTCATTTTCATAATGGACAAGATCTATGATGGTATTCTCCCACCGATTATCAATCTCGTTAAAATCTGAATCATCCTCACTTGAGTCATGATCGCTTTGTAAAACATAATCCAGTGGAGGCCTTGAGCCCTCTCCTTGTAAGAGCATGGGTGAAAATTTGTGTATGAAATTCGCCCTTTTCTCTGTTAAGAATGTATCATCAGAGACATCATCCCATTCATATTCATTGGAATCAGTGTCTGAACTATTCTGCAATTGAAAAACTGATCCATAAAAATTTTGTAGAGTGACATCTTCTTGGGGTTTATTTGAAACTGATTCTCCTTCATGAGTTTGTTGTGTTTGCTGTGAAGTTGACCCTTCTGTATTTTTACCATATCCAAGTCCTGTTTTATTGTTTGGATGTATTGAAATAGGTTGAATTGGCTCAATGATTCCTTCTTTTCTTTTCCCTATAGGACCACTTCCTTCATAGCCCATTTGTTGCATGATAGTATACCCTTTGCCATATTGTTCAGTAGGTAACTTGATGTGTAAGAGAGATTCATCTTCATCTTTGTATAGCTAGCTTAGGATGTCCCTATCTTCGGCTTCTTCCTCAGTGGTGTTAGCTTTAATGAATTGTCCATCAAACTTTGTGATTGGAACAAAAGCTTGGGATGTAGAGGCTGTTGCGACCTTTTGATTTGATAGGGTTGGCTGACCATGTGACCTCAGAGAAGGAGGTAAGGTAGAAAGGGATAGCGAATATTCGCCTACTCCTTTGTCTTTGAAGTGTATCTTGGTGTCAAGATTCTTTGTCAATTCTTGCAGTTGGCCTTGTAGATTCGAAGATGAAGCAGTAAGAGCCTCCCTATTGTGTAGCACAAAAGTGTCTTGAGTTGCTCGAAGATTTGAACAAGTTTGAGTGCTATTGTAATCAGCTTGTATAGTTATTTCCTATCCATCATACAAAAACTTGATGCATTGATGATACGTTGATGGTACTGCTTGCATATCATGAATCCATGGGCGACCAAAAATTATGTTATAGGAAATATCACAATCTAGAACCTAACAAAATGTATTCTTCACAACAGGTCCCACTTTGATAGGTAGCATTATTAGTCCTTTAGAAGCTCTCTCTTCATCATCATATGCCTTGATAGTTATTTTCCTTCTTGGATCAATGGAATTTTTCGATATTCCTAAGGCATGTATAAGCTTTAAGGTACAAATGTTTAAACTGGCTCCTCCATCTATCAAGACACGTCTAATTCGGTGTTTATGGATCATGACTTCAAGATAAAGTGATGAATTATGTGGATGTGTCATGGAGGCATCATCTTTTTCAGAGAATGAAAGACAAGTGGGGGAAGACAAATGTCCCACCATGGCTTGAAATTTGTTTACATCCAGATCAGTGTCAACAGTTGTGTTTACAAGAGCTTCTTCTAAAATATTCTTGTGTATGGGGGATATTTTGAGAAGTTCAAGGATGGAGATTTGAGCTGATTTTTTTCTCAATTGATCAACTATATTATAATGATTTGGAGAAGGAATAGCTGCCTTAGATGAACTACCTTTTAGAAAAAATTTTGCTTGTCCTCTCGTAGTCACATTAACTTGTTGATATTCTTGTTTTTCCTTGATTTTGATAACATTAAGCCGTTGATCATCTGCATAGATATGGCAGATTATGTTGTCTTCAACATTATTTATGCCTTTTGCTTTGGTATCTGATGCTTCCCCCTTTTGATAGTTTGGTAAAGGATCTTTGAATGCTTGATGATCATCATTGGTATGATGTCCTTCAATTGTAATGGTGCCATTGTCAATTAAATCTTGTACTAGATTTCGCAAGGCTTGACAGTTATTCATTCTATGACCTTTACATTGATGATAATTGCAATAATATGAGTCATTCCATGACGGTGGTTTGACTCATGGCTCATAATCTCTTTGTGGTGGTAAGGTGATGACCTTATTATCGAGAAGCTCCTTGAGAGCAGACTCAAGAGATTGATCCAAAGTGGTAAAATTTCATCGATTTGAAAAGAATGGAGGTCTGGATGGATTTGATGTTTGGGTATTGCCAAGATTGTTATTGAAATTACCACGATTTTGATTGGTCATGCTTTCTTGATTGGAGTTTTTTCCTTGTTGTTTGCTATTTCCTTGTTGGTTGGGGTTTCCTTGTTGATTGGTATTTCCTTGTTGGTTGGTTCGTGGAGCACTTGATAGGTTGAAGATAGATGGTCTTGTTCATAGATTATTTGCATCTACTATACCATCATTGACAACATTTTTATTTCTATTCCAAAACCTTGTTTTATCATTGTTGTTTTGGTTGGATGAACTTGGATTATCAAGTTTTATCACTCCTCATTTAACCAAGGCCCCTTCAATGGTGATTGTGTTTTCAATCAATTTTTCAAAGTTATGAGGACAATGAAGATTAAGCCTATAACTTAATTCTTGATCTAGGCTATTGATGAAGATATCCGTCTTTTCCTTTTCAGGAATAGGACGGGAATATCGCACAAAAAACCTTCTCCACCTTTGCAAAAACGTAGTGAAGGATTCTTCTACCTTTTGTTTCACTTTACAAAGATCAAGCATTGTTATCTGGTGTTGGATGTTGTAGGCGTATTGTGATATAAACTGATTTATCAACTCCTCAAAATTTTTGATGGGGGGAGTGATCTTGGAAAGCCACTCCATGGACTTTCCACCCAAACTTCATGGAAACAATCGCATTAAGTAGGTGTCTTCATAAGAAAATTCAAGACTCATATTTCAGAAATCCCTCACATGTTCAATAGGGTCATTTTTTCCATTGTACCTATCAAATTTAGGGATTTCACAATGTTTTGGAAAAGGGATCATTTGAGGACTCCTATCAAATGGATAAGGAGATATGTCATCCAAAACATACTTCTTTGCTGTACCCCCTTGCATTTCCTTTATTTGTCCTTGTAATTCTTTTATCTGTTGAGTAAGGGCACTAAAATCATTAGGAGGAGTTTCAGGATTTGCTTTAATCCCTTCTATGTCAAAATCGGAAGGTAACTTAGCTCCTTGATTAGCTAATGAAAGAAAATATCTTTCTTTGTTTCGTTCTAAAATCTTTTCCATAAGAGTATGGAATTGTGGATCTTGTTCTGCTTCTTGAAGCTTTTCTTCTATTAACTCTTCTATATGAAGTGCATTCTCTTCTTTCTCATTATTATCACCCATTTTGCTTGTGGTAGTTTCTCCTACGTCTTTTTCCATGTGTTTTTGAGATCTATATTTGTGATAGATATGAAAGTTAGAATAGGATGAAGATTCTATGACTTGAAATATTTCTAGTCTTTAGCTTGTGTTGTTCCCTAATTGAAAGGATGAAAATCTTGTTGGCAGGAATTTAAGCAAAAGATCAAGAAAAGATGATTTTGCACTTTATGAAGTTTGATCGTAGCTTTGTAAAAAGATGGATTTTGTGAGAAAATGCCTATGGTGATTGAGTTCTCTATTGCAGAAATTGATTTGGATAAGTAGAATATTCAATTGTAGGTTGGGGAATATAACAAAAATGAATACGCTAACTATGGTTATGCCTTTGAGAAAGGGCTCTTCTTTGAAATAAAGCTTGTGAGTATAATGGTTCTATAGCATAATCATCAGTGAAACCTCTAACATAGTCATGATATTGATGAAGAAAGGCTCTAAATTTAAGTAAAACCTTTCAACTTTGGTACAACAATCATCTTTTCTTCAATAATTTCTTGTAACTAAGTGGTTTCTTTGGCTTTTTGATTCATTTGAGAATGGATTTCTTAACAAAGGTTGTGGATTTCCAATCTCGTAACATGAGAGTAATAAATGTGATTGTGAGTTTTGGATGATCTTTACTGAATTAATGTATTGAAAACACATCTAGCAAGTTGTAGAATAGTTGTGTTTAAATCCTATTCTAAACATTAAGTGTATGATCAAAATGTTGTTCAAAAATTGTTGTCACAGGTTTTACACATGATAGATAGATCAAATAGACTCACTCTTAGTACTCAAGTAGGTCATCATAATAATCAACAACCCACATCTTAGAACTGCATCGACTCACATAGCCGTGTCACTCCCGAAAGGGCACCCATGTTTTTGTCTTTTCCAGGTGTGTACTCAGAGTGATGGAAGTGGATATCGGATCCCCTGAGCAAATGGTCCTTGGCAGTTATATGGTGAGTGTCTTGGGGGTAGATTCTTCCCTCCCCTACACTGTGATTATTAGGATGTTTAGAAATTGACTTCGGTTAGATACTAGACTAAGTTCGTAGTAAGGGTTTATGTTCAGTGCGGCAAATGATAGACTCCCTCGAGAGACCTCCCAACCTTTAGAACAAAGGATTTGGGGATGGTTATCAATGCACACTACTGTCGAATGGGATTTTCATCAACCATCCATATTTGATTAAAGTGGGTTGGAAAACTTGGCTTTAGTTGTTCCCACTTAGGTCATTCCCGTAGGGTGAGTACTTTTTCCCACTACGACAGGCCTTCTAAAAGGTTGTAATTAAAATAGTAAATTTGCATGGAATTGAAAAGGAAAGTCTGGTATTTTGATCACCCATTTAAGGGGAGAGCATATACCTATTGCCACAAACAAAGCAAACAAATGTTTTTTTTAAAACCCAAATCACAATTGATCTACTCTAAGTGAAGATATTGCTTCACAAAAGAAAATTGTTCAATTTTAATTGCAAGATCATTGTGTAGTGACTACCCTAGATTGATTCATTTTAAAATCCATGTCTATCCTAGGATTGATTCATTTTGATTAAGTGACTATCCTAGGATTGGTTCATTCCAATTAAATTCCAATTGGCCACGGTCGCGTCAGATCCAGTCAAATCATTTTTAAGTTATAGATTATAATTGCAGGTTTTGAAAAATCTATGCTAAAAATAAAAATTGTGCTAAAACAAACATCATGGGTGCTATGAAACCACTTATGGGCACTGTGAAACTTCTGATGGGCGCTATGAAACCTTTGATGGGTGGTATGAAACCTTTGATGGGCGTTGAGAAACCTTTGATAGGTGCTATGAAACCTCTGATGGGCGCTATGAAACTTCTGATGGGCACTATGAAACTTCTGATGGGCATTGTGAAACCTCTGATGGGCACTATGAAACTTATGATGGGCACTGTGAAAGCTCTGATGGGCACTGTGAAATCTCTGACAGGCACTGTAAAAGTTCTGATGGGCACTGTGAAAGATCTGATGGGCACTATGAAATCTCTGACGGGCGCTGTGAAACTTCTGATGAGTGCTATAACAATATTAAAGGGTGCTAAACTAGGTGTGATTTGCATTGAAGCATGTTTATTGCGCTAATACACTGTTTTAGCCATGACTTGTTAGAAAAACTTGCAAAAAGATGTTAAAATTGGGGCAAGAGCCCCACGGTGGGTGCCAAAAATGTGTGTGGGAAATATTAGTATCAAAATAAGATGAATAAAACACACAAATGAAACATTAAACTAAAAAAAAGCAAGATAATTGAATTCAAAGAAAACGAATAGAGCTTCTTCAGAACTGTTCCATTGTCCTCTATCTCCAGGGATTCTCTTGAAGCTGCTACTATTAGATTGTGTAAGCAAGGCTTCTTAGAATGGCAACCTGCAGAATGAGTATGCAAAAATGAGAGTATTTCTATCCTATATGCTGATGGAGTGAAATGCTGATACGAATATGCACAGGGGCTGTAAATTATGCACAGGGGCTATAAATTATGGATGATATGATATGAGGTGAATAAGCCATGATATGGAATACAACTATTCTATGCTATTATGCTAGAATGCTATGAATACTAGAAGGCTATGCTACTACAAATTTTCTATAGTTTTTTTGTATGAAAGCTTCTCTATTTTTCAGAGACCCGGTAGTCCTTTTTATAGCTTTTTTGCAAGCAAAAACCTGGCTGGAAAAGATCAATGGCTGTGAGATTGTCTAGTAATTTTGAATGGTGAGAGATGGAGAGGTTGAGAGGAAGATGGAAGATGTTGGGAGGTTGGAGAGAAGAATGGAAGCTTGTCTTCAACCCACGGGAACAAGCTTGCACAGGAATAGAGAAATTAATTTTTTGTTTTGGAAGTTTGTTTCACGGTTGTTGAAGATAATCCAATATTAAATAAATAAATTTATTCAATTTCAAGTGAGTTTGATTTTTGATTTTAGGACTATAGAAGATTTAATTAAATATTTGAAATATTTAATTGTGAATAAACTTTAGAAGAAATATGGAATTGTGAATGGATTTTAATATTTGGAATATTTAATTGTGAATGGAATTTTGAGGATTTTAGAAGAGAGAATATTTAATCTTTATTTGAATAAAATATTCAAGCCAACATTATATGATAAATTAATATAACAAATCAATATTTATTTAATTAATTAAGAAATGGATAAGAAAAGTGATTAAATAAACTTATTTATTTAATCAAAATGAAAGAATGAACAATATAAATAAATTATTTAGATTTATTTATATGCAGATTGAATTTAGAGATTTAATTAAATATTAACAATATTTAATTAATTACCAGACTATTGTGATGTGACCATTTTTAGGTGTATACACTACCAAATGTCAATAAGGGCTAAAAAGAAACTCAAAAGAAGGAAAGATAAAAAAAATTAGAGGTAGAGTTAGAAACTCAAGAGGAAAAGACACATTTAACACTCCAAGGCAGTCACAAGAAAGTCAAGAAAACTCAAGCAGGGTGGAAGAACAAGTTGTTGATCAAAGGGGTGGATTTAGAGGTTTGAGAGGAAGATTAGGTGGAGGTAGAAGTTCAAATTCATTTTCAGGAAGGTGTTATAATTGTAACTAGTTTGGGAATCCAACATTTAAGTGTCTTGAAAGACGAGGCTCTACTTCAAGTGGAGGTGAAAAATGAATTAGTTGGTGCACAAGGATGATTGTGAAAGTGTGAATTCTCCAAATCATATTGTTGCTCCAAAATTTGGCAAAAATTTGATGGTGAGAAGAAAAATACTTCAAGCATCGAAGGAGAAGGAGATGACTCAAAGAAGACAATTGTTCAAGACCACCTGCAAATGAAAAGGCAAGGTATATAAGTTAGTCATAGATTCTGGTTCTATTAATAACATGGTGTCAACTAAGATGGTAGATAAATTAAAATTAGAAAGAATACCTCAAGAAACTCGATATAAAGCATCTTGGGTAAATGATAGTCATTCAATTTTGGTGAATGAACAAGAATTAGTTGAGTTTCAAATTGGTGGTTACAAGGATAGGGTTCTTTGTGATGTTTTACTAATGGATTGTTCCATTTACTGCTTGGGAGACCATGACAATTTGATAGGAATTCACTTTATGATGGAAGGAATAACACATATTAGATTGAAAATAATGGTATTAATTTCATACTAACACTATTGTAGGAGGATAATAAAGCAAAGGGTAAGGCAGCCAAAGTCGTTATGTTTGGAAAGGAGTCTGTGAAAAGAGAGGAAGAAAGGAAGATAGAAGTTGTAGCCACTTCAAGGTTTGAAAGTGTCCAGGTAGTAAATTGGAAGAATGATTCAAGATTGGAAGGGAGAGTTGATATGTTGGTGTCAAGGATAGTTCAAGAGAAGGTCAAGGATGAATTCCTTATGAAGACTCAAAATTGCTATGCCTATAGCACACATGCCCCATTCAGAATGGGGACCCTCTCTTTTTCACTTTTGTTGGGTTGCTTTTTCCTTTGCCTCATTTTGTATGCCTAAAGTCTATAAGTAGAAAATTTGACAAGTCATTTTCACTGACATTCTTGTTGTAACTTTTCAAGCCTTCCTACTTTCACTACCTTCGTGCCCACATGATCCCTTTGATGGTCAAGAGTTACTGCCTTTACTTTCTTCACAAGATCTTGTGGGGTATATAGGTAAGTTTTTTGCCACCATTCATGTCATATATATTTTTCATTGATTTTCACAAAGTTACTAAAATCTTAAAGAGGAAAACCCTAGAGTCAGCTAGAAGTCAATTATGCACAAAACCCATGTGTTAAAAACTTATCCTTAGAAATTCATCAATTAGATTTTTCTAGAACTCGTCACTATGGCTATTGTTCTTGACCAAGGCCGTCGAGCCCTTGTAGCCCACAGGTCCTTTGCCACCATTATCTTGGCTCACCAAACATAAAACTTCAAACCGTAGTTGACTCCTTTGGCAGGCTCACTCATGCATGTGGATGCCACCTTCTTGCCTTCCCCCTTTAACTTAATGAAAATCACAAGACAAATGGGGATCCTCATAACTCTGTAAGTCTGCAAGTGTGGGGTTTTGCATGTGGTTGGAACCTTTCCTTCATCGTTACTCAATGACTATTTGACCTAGGTTACCTTCTGCCATCCAGGTTTAGTAGAAGCCTTGTCTGTTGCCCCTGTTGTCCATTTAGACTCTACCTGCAGACCATTTGATGTGGGTTTCCACTGTTACTTCACTTCCATTTCACGACTATCCTAAATGGTGAGGCCCTTATTTTCTCCTATTGGGAAGACCCTACGCCGTTAGTTTCCATTTGACCCTTCTAAGCAAAATGCCTAAGTGTGAGCCCTTTGTGGGCTTCCATCTATGGACCACATATCTCCTTTTGCTATGATGAATGACCATGGTGTCCTGTCATCCCACCTTGTGGAATCCACATCAACCATGTCCATTTGAGCAGTAAGAATGAAAGCAACCAAGTATGTTGTTTGTGGACCCTCTATTGTGGGTCACTGCCACCATATGTCTGCCATTTCAAATGGCTGATGATTTCTATCCTTCCACTTCATGGGCCCTGATGCCAACTTTTCCCTAAGTATCCATCCAAAATCACTAAGTAAAGTTGTGGGTAGGTGGTCCAATGTGGGTGGCCGCCTTCGAGCCGCCGTCCCATTTTTGTCATTTTCAAACAGTCAAGTCAAGCCTATCTTCTGCCATGTGGAACCTGAATCCTTTGAAATTTTCTAGTTGACTATAAGTGAATAGATCATTCTAATGACCTTTAAAAATTTGATGTTGTGGACCATCGCTTGTGGGCCACTGTCCCATCTCTGCCATCTCCAAGTGGCCACCACCTAGCATCCTCCCGCAGGTCCCTACTCACATCTAGTTGAATGACTTGAACTTTGAAAATGACCCGATGCCACCCTTCCTATCTGGGGGTCCTGGGATGCGGGATTCCATCTATGAGGTTTCACCTTGCTAGTGTCATTCCTAATGGTGAAGCTCAAATGACTGAGACATCACCTACACCCACAACCACTAGATTTGCATGCCAAGATGATTGAGTTATCACTTCCAAGACCTCAAGAATGACCAAACCAACATGTCTAAATGGCCTAGCACCTTGGTAGGCCCATTTATGATGTAGAAATGTTGATGTGGGTGCCCGCATGTGATCTATCATTCCCTCTTCATTGTCTTCCAGCAGCTTCCTCCAAAATGGTCGTCAGCCTAGGGAAACTTGCATCCCTAGGCCCACATTGCTATATCTTCCCTGAATGAAAGGAAAATGATGATGTGTGATGAATGTTATGATTTTTAAAATATGAAATACTTGATCTAACATTATTTTTGTAGGATTTTCCTAATGCTCCCCTTATTTTTCACATGAACATGCTTACTGTGTCTTTGCTTACATGATTTATGGAATCAATTATAGGACCTTCGGGGGCATTCGTGGAAAAGGAAAAGGGGAAGAAGACCAAAAAATCATTAAGGGGGAAGGAAGACAAAGACAAAATGAATTACAAATTTCATGAAACCAAGGTCACTTCAAATATTACCACAAAGTAGGATACAATTACAGATACAAACCTAGGACATTGATATAGATGGATTCAGACAAAGGGCCATTTGTCAAACCCACTACAAAAAATGCAAGGAAGATAGGAAAGAGTGGTTTGGCCAAGGCAACTAGTTCCCACCCAATCTTGTGGCTCTAGAGCTGGTGATGGCCTATAGGGAGGCCTATCAAGAGAAATTAGAAGAATTGTTGACCAAGACAACAAAGTATTGGCTAACCTATCTACCAAGTCCATAGGGAGAATGTCCCACATCCCACCTTTGACCCTATAGAGGAAACTACTAAGGAATATGCAGAAAGTATGTTGAAGGTTGAACCCTTGAAATGCAAGAAATTAATTAACCAACATTGGATAAAAGAGAAGAGGGCTAGAGCAAACAAGGTGCTCCAAGAATTATTCAGAAGTGATTTCTATGAGGGCTACCATGACTTGGAGACTTTGCTAAGTAGAGTCATGGACATCCCTACTATGGCCTATTTCCAAGATTGGATGTTCTACTTTATAGAATAAATCATCCGAAGAGAAACCAAATTTCAATGGGCCAAGAATGATTAGTGAGAACCTACACCAACAATTCTTGGCAGTCAAGAAAACCTCGTAGGTTTACATGAATTCTTACTTGGTCTATATTCTAGCTGACCTCTTTCCATATAGAGGTCTATTTGTGGCACAAAGCCGAACTCTGGGAAGAGAGCTAAAGGTATATGATAGGAATCCCTAGCTCCAATACCAAAACTTTAAGAAGGACTAATACCAGGTAAATGATGCCTTGATTGGGAACATCATTAGAGTCCTCTAAGGGGAATTTGAGAGGAGAGTTACTCATAGTGCTCGTGCATTCATTCAATAGTTTGGATTCCTATTCATAAAATTCCCCAAATTCACTTATATGAAGATAGAAGGCTTCTCTGAGAGGCCATACAAGTTGCCCCGGTATCCAAATGACTAGTTGATCTTGCTAGAGGTCATTGCTAGAGGTCTCTAGGAAGTTATAGAATGCACATACACTCCTAAGTGACAAAAAAATGCCAGACATCCCCTACCCTCTCACCTTCAGCCAAGGTATGTATGCTCTCCCCACATCCCAATCTATGGAATACTCTAAGAAGGAGATTGTTGAATGTAACTTGGAGATTTACACTGTTAGGCCAAAGATTGATCTATATGGAAAACTAAAGAAGATGGTTGGGATAGAATATTCCCACTTCCATAGTGTTGAATAATTTTGGGCTAACAGTAGAGACAAAAAAGAGGTACGTATGAGACACTATATGCGTATGACTATATACTTTGTCAAAATAGTTAAACTATTCCCAATACTGGATTAGATTGTGGAGGATGAGAATACTATTATTGATCCAAGGTATGATGCTATAGCCAACCTGCCATTTCCCTTGATTGATGGGAATGAGGAAAAGGTGAAAGACCTTGGTATCTTAATAAAATCAATAGAGAATAGAACTAGGCAATGGATCAATTTGCAAATCACCCAATTGAAGCTCCAAGGAGTAACTCTAACCTATGGTGGGTTTGAAGATGAACTCAAGAGTGAAACTAATAGTGGGACCATTGCTACTCTAGCTAGAGAGATTCCAAAATATCCTCCCACTACCAGGTCAAAAAAGAGAAAAGAAGTATCAGAGCACCAACCAAAGCATACGATATATTCAAGGAAGGCCTCAGAGGGTGAGACCTCCAAGAAAGCAAAGAAATCAGGTGGATTCTTTGAGATTACCATGATCCAAGAGGATCCACTCCATAAAGAAAAGGAAGAAGAGGCTGAGAAACCAAAGTCTCAACTTGCCACCTCTACTCTTGATGTCACCACCACTGCCACTATTATCACTCCTTCACCAACATATCAAGCATTAATGCAATTAGATTTCCAAAATACATATGAATTTAAATCTATTTCCTTCTGGATTTGATTGTGTGCTAGTATATTTCCATCAACATTTTGAATCACACTCAGTGATCCATCATTAAGATACAAAGTTGAAAAATATGA
>VDFB02054421.1:0-26158 GCA_007258455.2 Sequoia sempervirens | reverse complement strand
CCTATGAGCAGGATTTCATTGAAAACACTCTAGCAAGATACTTTGCTGATAAAAATATTGAGTTGGAGATTCTACGGGATGTTCTCCTAGAAGAATTGATTGAGTGTGTCAAGGAAGCCATGTAATCTATGCCTCTAGATAAGAAAGAGGAGGAAATAATTTCCCATTTAAAAATCTATTTTATACTATCTATTACCAATTTGAAGAAGAAAATGAATAAGCTGAGAGAGTGCATTGATTTGGCCAATAAAGTTTTCAACTACTATCTAAAGTGGCCTCATGTGGTAGGAAAGTACATGGATAAGTTGGAAGAAATTTAAAATGATCTTGTTAAGACTAGACAAGATTACAATATTCTCTTAGAAAATAATGGAGATGTTAAGAAGAAGGTTCATGATTTGCAAATTGCGCATGCAAAGGTTAAATTTTCTAGGAATACTCTTATTGATTTCTTCTAGAAAGTAAAAGATATAACTGAAGGGAGATTAGAGAAAATGGTTGAAGTTCTAGAGTCAGGAGAAAAGCTGGAAGAAGCAATCACCATTCCTGAGTCTCTTGTTCATATCATCAATAGAACATTAGAGAATAAAAACTTGATCATATTCATTGGGATTTGATTGGACTCCTTGAAGAAATTCCTTCCATAAATGAAAAGCTAAGTACAAAATAATTTTCTAAATTTTGCAGCAGGTTGTCAAATTTTGATAGATTTTTACATCATTAATTAGGGAGAGAGAATAGAGTAGAGAAAGTGGAGTAAAGTATTAAAGTGGAGAGAAAAAAGAAAAAGTGTAGAGATGTAGTAGGGCATTGTCGGTGATGTCAAAGGGGAGAGAATGTAGTGAAAAATTCTCTAAGGGGAACCAATAATTTTGGCTTTGATGAGTTTGGTTTGAAACTTAGTCAATTTTTCACTCGTGTTTTACATCAATGCCAAGGGAAGTGTTGGCATATGGCTTTGAGAGATCATTTTTGGCTACTTGTGTTGTCATTGATAACAACAAGAGTCAACAGTATGGTCCACAGTGTTAGTATTGCTCATTCAAGCAAGGAAACTAAGACTCTATAATCTATCAACAGAAAGAACGAAGAACATGTCATTTGGTTGATTAGTTGCTCCAATCACTTCACCGGATCACTATTTCTTGGTAGGGATCTCCAAGGAATCTTCCTTAGCACTTAAACTATCCTCTGATGAGTTTTGTGGTGTAGTATTAGTCGAAGTTTGAGTTAAGAGGTTCGATAGCATGATTCATGGTTTATTTTCCATTGTGGTTGACATGCTTGATGTGGCATATTGCGGATGTATGTGGAGTATGTATTTTTCCAACTCTTATGTTTGGAATCTTGATATGGGTCCCTACTATAAGTCTAGTCTACTTGTGTAGGTACATATAAATTATAACTTATGATTTGGGCAGACAAGCAAGAATATTGTATTTTGTTGTGAAGCCGACATACATTGAATTTTTGATTAGCAGATATATAAAGGAGATTAGAAAATCATTTTGGATATATGATAGAGATAAGTGTGTGTGTGTGGTGTAGTATTTGTAGTAGGGATATAAGTGTATGTGTATCATCAAGAGAGCGAAAAAGGACAAATCAGTTATTTAAGGGAAGAAAATTTTTGGTATATAGAGCAGAGAAGAAGTGCAATCTGGTCAAGAGATCTAGAATCTAATCTTGAGCATCATTGGAAATGAATCCAGGCATTTGTAGATGTTGTAATATTAGTTCAAAATTTTGTTGTAATTTCAATTTTACTTGTAAGGAAATGAGACTTTCCTAATTGAGCAGTGAGCTCTAGGCAGTGTGCCTGAATGCAAGTACATTCCCCTTTCCTTTTATCATACTTTTAACAGAGTAAACATTGTGGATTAATACCCACTGTGGTTTTTCCCCTAACAGGGTTTCGATGTAAAAATATCTAGTGTTATGGTGTTCATTAATGTGACTACATGTTTTCATCTGTTATGTGTTGTAAATGCTATATGAAGTTCAATTATTGCTATTTATGGTTTTAGATCTATTTTGGAAATCAAAATTATTGAACACTGATTCAGCCCCCCTCTTAGTGTTCCTAGTGTCCAACATGGAGCTCTTGGGAGTACTAATGAACCCTACAATGTAGGATGCTCTAACTAAAGCTATTTCCAGTATCCCTATCCCTCCTCAAAATAAACCACCTAAAATGGAGGCGAGAATGCAAATTTTTGAAGAGCTAGAAAGATAAGAGAGTGAGGCAACCAAAGAAATAGATGAAGAATCTAAGGATTACTATCATGAAAATCTAGAGCACCAACACTTTTTCATTGATGAGGTAGCCTATGAAGAGGAAAAGTCACGATCCTTAGAGGCAGATGTTGAAGACCCTAGTGCCAAATACATAGTGGAAGCCTCCAATCAAGAACTCGAGGAAGAGTTCACCCAACAACTCAAAGATGTTAGGGAGGAGGTTGAAAGGTAGTCCTCTGAGGAAAAGAAAGAGACAAACGAAGATTTGGAATTATCAGAACCTCAATCAAAAGATCATGATGAAGATAAAGGATAAAATATCGCTTGAAACAAACTCGTCATTTCGGGCAAAGTGCCTGAAAAACAGGTCATATTATCCTCGTCGATAAAGGCGAAGATAGAATAGTACAAATTACTACTCTTGTGATGGATAAGGGAGAAGGCATTAGCTACAATATCTTCACCATCAACTTGGGGATAATCATAAGGGTACAAAAGATCGACCATCTCTAGGGATTCGTTGCCACTATTTTGCACTATATCAACAAGGTTCAATCCTCCAAGGAGGAATTAAAGGCATAGGTGGAAAATCTCATGGAATACATTCAACAATGGTCTTCTGTTGAAGAACTACCCACAACATCATTGGCCAATCCTCTACTACTTTCCAAGGATCACATCAACAAATTGGAAAGGAGAGAACTACAATAAGGCCACTAAAGATTGGTTCAAGTGGGTACTCTACAATGGAGATATCGACATTGGCCATGCTATCAAAACAACTAATAACTTTTGGGAGGTGTAAAAGTAGTTGGAAGGGATGAAGAAGTTCTGTACTGACTTCCTAGAGCTATACAAGATTATGTACCCTAAACTCAAGGCTATCCTCAAGATGCCTAAGAAAACTTGGGAAAAGGAGCTAGCCCTGTAAAAGGATGACCATTGGCATGTTGAGATGTGAAAATTAGGCCCAGATCATAGAAGTCTTGGAGCAAGTGCTCCATGAAGTGAAGCTCAACCTAGATTGGGTCAAGGAACATTGGGCAGCTTGTGAGGAATATTTGAAGCTCATGATGGACTACGACATTCCTTCCATTGAGTTATACCTCGAGAATATAATGCCATATTTCCATAAGAAGATGGAGAATGGAGCTACATATACACTAAACCTAGATTTTATGTATTTTGTTGCCGGAACCTTCACTTAATCATAGCAAGTGATCAAGAATACACCAAAGAGTAACAAGGATTGGGATCTAATTACTAGTAGATCTAGAAAGTTTTCCTTCCAAGTTCTCCAATATAACATAATAAAATGGAATAAACTTCAGGCATTGATTGGCAAGTTTGTGGGGTAAGCTACAGTGAAGAAGAATGAAGGAAAACCAATTATTGATGATGAGTTCCTCATTGTGTAGCTACAACAAAAGGAAATTAGTAAGATGACAAAAGTGCTACAGTGCTAGGCACTAAAAGATAAAATAGGCTAGAAGTCAAGAAATGTATTTAAATTGTAAAATATTAAGGGGTAGGTGAAACCCTAATTTGTAGTGAATCTTGTTCACATGATGAGACTAAATCTTGGCCACTCATTTTTATTTTTTAAAACTATAAATAGGGGGTCTCCTCTCATTTTCAAGAGAGTTGAGTTGTTGTAATGACATGCTGCTAAAATTATTATAGAAATTCATTTCTTTTTGGGTGGATTCTTGAGTTTCATTCATGTTTCATGATTATTCTCCTCATAGTTAATAGATTTGAGTAGATTTACTTTGTTGTTCTATGTGTTTAGAATGTTTTCGTAGATTAGTAAATGTTGTTCATTAATGTTGGAGAATTCTACTATGTTGATGCCCTTCCTTGTTCATGCTTCTTTTTGTTTGTTGATGAGAAATAGTAGTGTAAAGCTATTCTAAACATAGGCTTATTGCTGCACTTAAATTCCATCTTTTATTCATTCTTTATGGTGAATGAATAGTTGAAAATCTATAGACCCTAGAAGATAGCACTAGTTTCATGATACTGTTAGCTGATTTGGTTAAGTGGAACTTAGTTCTAGGAAGGTTGTCCACTATAGCATCCTCCATTGTCACTATTCATCAATAGTTTCAAGTCTAGGAACTTCTTCCTTTCCCTACCCTTTTGAACTTTCTTTCAAATAGTAATTCTGGCAAAGTTCAAGCATCATTGTAAAGCCAAATATGATGATAAAGTGGAGTTCTAGACTACTTTTTTAAACTTGCAACAATTACACATCAACTCCAATACCTTAAGAACTCCATTTGAGGAACCGATCTCCGTCCAACTTAGCATACATAAGGCTGCCCTATGATTACCAACAAATCAAATGAACCAACTGAGATATCCTAGGAAAGTTATGACCTGACACTCGAGAGACCTTGGGGTAATTTTTTGCAACTTGTTTGTAGGAAGTTGCCTTTCAAGAGAGGTGATGCACCTAAGCATTACTTGTATTGATAAGTGCAAAAAAATTCATCAACAAAACTGGCGCTAGAAGGAGGGCCTTCCTCATGTTAAGATTGATTGAATTGGTTCATTCTCCCTTGAAAGATTTCATAGAGTCTTAAGATCCATGCCAAACGAAGGGGAATTTCAAGAACTAAAACCCCCTAGCAAGGCTAAGAGAGCCAAAAAAAATGGGAAGCCACTTCATCATCTTCATCCACTCCATCCACTTCACCTCCATCCTCACCTCTTTCCTCCATCCATTTTACCCACACTTATCCTTCCTTTCACACGTCCACTTCTTCCACTTCTTAGCCATCCCAAATTGCCTTTCAACTATTCACTTCCTATAGCCAGGGCACTACCCCAATCCCTTCCCTTCAAGTCCAAGGTGCAATCCTAGGTGTCATTGCCCCTGTGCAACCACATGTTACTATTGCATAGAAAATACAATCTCCACCTCCCCTCATGGATTGGTTTGGAAATAACTCTTGTCCGTTATCTTTCAACAATTATCATGTCATGCCAAATAATGTAAAAGGATTTCAACCTCATGATCCATAGAGTACAATAGAAGAACATATTAAAATATTTCAAATAGCATTGAAAGATATGCAAATCGATTATGAGGATGTGGCTTGCCAACTCTTCCCTTATTCCTTGGGGGAAGAGGAATTCTATTGGCACATTAACTTTCTAACAGGGTCCATCAACACTTGGGACCTCTTGAAGAATGCATTCTTGTAGAATTATAAGATCCCAATCAACCCTTCAAAATTATATCAACAGTTCATGTCCTTTCATAAGGAGGTTAATGAACCAGTCGACTCCTTCAACGATCTATTTCATCAAGCATACATGAGGTTATAGGATCCATATGTGCTTAATGATGTTGTAGTCTTTCTAATTTATTATGTTGCATTAGACAACCTCACTGTTACATTGGTAAAAAGGATGTGTCCACTACCTGCCAGATTGGTAGATTCTTATACTAAGGTAGTCATAGCAAGCAATGACTTGGGGAAAAAAATTTCTAGCCCACTACCTTGTTTGGGACCACTTTCCCACCCAATGTAGGTTCAAGGACTTACTCAGGCTTTGGTGCATCAAAAACCAATTATGAATCAAGTTCCACAGCTACCCATGGTTCCTCATCTAAGAAAACCGTTGAATCGAATGCCTCATGTGCCTCACTATTTGTAGACTCAATAGTACTAGGTATACTCTTAGTAGCCTCAAGTACCTACATATTTGCAAGGGCCCAAATTCCTGTCTATTCAAAAAAACCAACTAGTAGTGCAATCGGATTTTTTTTAGAACCAAGCATCATAGCCAAGTAATACACAAATGATCAAGAAAATTTCCACGGGGATGACACACTTGAGAAATAAAAATAATCAGCTAGAAGCTTCCTAGTGCAGAATTAAGGATAACCTCAACTACGAAAATAGGAATAACCATGATTTGGGTGCCACATCCAAGCAAAATTATGAAAGAGGGTAGAATTCTAGTGAAAACTTGAAAAGGAGGACTTCACAAAGGTATAACCAAACCTATAATACAAGGCTGAATAACATAGGTGTTCCCACCCCTCTCGATCAACCAACTAACATAGATAAAATGACAAGCGGAGTGTATCTAGCTAAGGAAACATTGTTTAGATGGTGTTGAATTCATAAGACAAATAGGCACATAGAGTTGGATTGTCCCAAGTTCTAGACAGTTACAAAAATATTTCATGTAGAGATATAGAACACCATTGATAGTGTTGGTTGTCAAGACATAGTTCCATTAAAACCATACAACTCTTTTGTGCTCGTAGTTAATCAAGCTCCATTCCTGAAAAGTGAGAGAAATGCACTAAAAAATGAGATCACTTCCCCAAAGGACAAAGAAGAAAAAGAGGTAGGTAATGAATAAAATTTATCTTAGCTCTTTACTTTAGTAGATAATGGTCTAGTAGATGAAGAAGAGTCACATGAGGACCAAGTCCAAATGCTTCATCAAAGGGCGACCCCTTATAACTTAAGAAGAAGGAAAATAGGAGGACCTTTTATGACCTCTATTCTACCTAATAACTTCAACACCCCACCTAATCTAAATGCTAGTAAAAATTCAGGTTACACCCATATTCCCACCCAATACTTTAACAAGAACAAAAAATTGAATCAAATGTAGAACCATTCCATTAGATCTTCACAAGACAAATCCTTTGAGGTTGAAATTGAACAAATGGGCGAATATGTGGCTGAAGAATTTAAGAATGTTAAGAAAATCCTGTCTGCCTTCGAATTGCTTAAAGTACCTACAATTAGGAATGCTTTCTTTAGAATGATCAATATGACTTCCTCTTCCAAGTTAGCACAAGAAATATCCACCAAAAGGGTCTATTTTGAAAAATCCCAACATGAGCCTATAATCCAATAAATCATAGGTAGGAAAAGGACCTCAAATCATCAAACTGGAAAAAATCCCACTAAGGAGCCAAATCAAGTGTAAGCCAAAGAAAAGACCAATGTAAAGGATAAAAATCAAGTGGCTCAAGTAGATAGACCCATGGGGCTTGTTCCAAGTGAAGTTAGAAACACTGCCCATTCTTACTACTATTAGAATATTTGGGAAAAACCTTCACAATTGCTTGCTTGATTCAAGAGCATTGGCCAATGTTATGCCTTTCACTGTATGCAAAGCATTGGGAATAGTCCCCACTCCTTCTAGAAGAAAGGTGACCCAGCTAGAAAAAACTAAGGTGAATATAGTTAGAGAAATCAACCGAATCCCCATGTAGATTGTTGCAGACCCAAGAGTGTAACAAGTTATTTATATTCAAGTAGCAGATATCCTAGACATGTATGGCATAATACCAGGATGAGATTTCACCAAGGCATTGAACATATATGCTGCAATTGATTTCTCCCACCTATGGCTGCCATGGAAAGGACTACCAAATTAGATCCATATAGATTGTGAGCTAATATGAAATTTATGATCATAGAGTACAAAAACACCAATGAGGTGCTATTTACTGAAACTGAGTTGGGTAATTATTCTCCCATGGCATACCAGGAAGAATCAGAGCCTCAACAAGAAGATATGATTGAAGAATTCCTTTTGGTATTATGCAACCCTCCTACTAATTTGGATTATACGCCCTAGAGCACTGAGATGTTGGTTGAGTAAGATGATGGGGAGTCTAATGAAGACCACCACTTGGGAGTATTGGATGGATTCTAGGAATTTACTGAAAATTATGTACAAGATCAGCTTAGCTTGGGGTCAAGAATAGATTTTCAAGAGCTCTTGTTTCCCAATTGGTGCAGGGTTCATAACACTACCCACTTAGAGTTTGAATGTTGTCTTTTTCAAATAGAAGTTTCTCATATCAGTGGATAGGTTTTGCTGAGAAAGGAGCCCTGAACTAAATTTCCTGGTACTAGCAATGTTGAGCCTACGCCCATTGTGGAAGTTGTAGATGCATGCATGTCACCAAGAATGAATGAATGCATAATCAACCTTGAAGTTAAAGAGCCTCCCAAATTTTAGACACTACACTTTGATGGATCCAAATCCAAGCAAGGAACGAGAACTGGGTTTGAGCTTATTAGTCCTATGAGTAAGTCATACTTTTCTTCTCATAGGATTCAATTCTATTGTACAAATAGCATAGCAAAGTACGAGGCATTATTCCATGGTTGTCTAATGACCCTAAGGAATATGGCCAAAATGTTGCATGTCTTTGGTGACTCAGAGTTAGTAATAAAGCACGTCAGGAAATTTTATTCCTAAAATGATAAAAGGTTAGCAAACTATAGGCATAGGATTTGGGACCTATTAGAGAGCTTAGATGCATTCAATATCTAACTAATCCATCACTCCAAAAACCACACTACTGATGCCTTGGCTCAAGTAGCCAACACCCTTCAACCTTTATCACTGTCTGGTCTCAAAAGATTCACTATTAAGCTTACTTCCACCCCATCCGTGCTAGACAAGGTCAACAAATTTCAAGTATTAAATGATGATAAGCATATCTTAGATTTCATCATCGGTTATGATGTGTTTAGAACTTAGATAATTGATGAGGTTGACCCTGAAGAGGTCGAAGTAGATATAGAAGGGCTCATCAATCTCAAGAACAATACTATTCCTAGAGGTATGGTCCAACTTGAGTAGATATTTTACTTGGATAAGATCAGAGATCAGGACCAACAAGCAAAGGAATCTATCAACAATTAGTGTGACACTCATAACCTTAGAACAACTGAAGAGGTTAAAAATGTATTAACTGACAATGTGTGTGCACCAAAAGAATAGAAAGGGGTCATTGATGCTTTACGAAAGTATCATGATGTAGTTGCTTTGAGCTATGAGGATTTAATGACATATGATACCTTGATCATTACACATACTATTCCTCTTAAGCCAAATGTAAAACCATTCTAACAATGACAACATCCCATCAATGCATTTTTGGAGCCCATCATCTATAAGGAAGTTCAAAAGTTTATGTCATCCTAAATTATCTTCTCAGTTAGGCACTCCATGTGGGTGGCCACCTTGGTCCCAGTTAGGAAAACAATGGAGAAGTAAGATTGTGTATATATTTTCACAATTTGAACAGATCTTTAGAGAAAGACAATTATCTAGTGCCCTCACTAGATGAGGTGTTTCAAATCATCAATGGTTCTCAGATGATGTATTTCTAAAATGGATACTCAGGGTATAACCAGGTAATGGTGCAATACGAGGATAGGAACATGATAAAGTTCACCACCAAGTGGGGGACCTTTACATATAGAAGGATTCCTTTTGGACTCATCAATGTTGGTGCCACTTTATAGCATGCAATGGACATAGACTTCAAAGATTTTTATAATAAAATGAATTATTATTTATATGGATGACCTCATAGTGTTTTTGAAGAAGCGTAGCGATCATGTCGTTGACTTATGCAAAGTTTCTCAGAAGTGTAAGGAATTTGGGATTTCCTTCAATCTGAAGAAGTGCATATTTAGAGTGACAGAAGGCAAGCTGCTTGGGTACGTGATCTCAAAGAGAGGAATCTCAATGAACCCCAAGCATATTCAAGAAATACTAAAAATTTAGTTGCCAAGTAGCAAGAAAGAGTTGGAATATTTCTTTGGAAAGATAAACTTTGTCAAAAAGTTCATTACTTGCTTTACTAAAATAGTCAAATCACTCAATGCCATGTTGAAACAAGATGCCAAAGTTGAATGGACTCTAGAGGAAAAGCATGCCTTTGAGGAAATAAAGAAAGCAATTGCTGATGCACCTATGTTAGTCAATCCTGATTACTAGAAGTCTTTCTACATTTACTCATTCAGTTTAGACCATTCATGTGCCAACATATTGACTCAGAAGGATGATTAAATGAGATCCCAATTTTCTTCATGAGTGCCCCACTAAAATATGTGTAGCTAAGGTACCAAAATATATAAATTTAGGTGTATGATATGGTTTGGGGAGTTAAGAAATTTAGACACTAAATGTTGGGAAACAAGCTGTTTGCCATCATGCCTGACCTAGCAGTGAAGACTTTATTAATGAAAAATAATTTAGGTGAAAGAAGAGAAAAATGGGTCTCCCTGTTGGAGGAATATGACATGGAGATTTGGCCAATGAAGTTAGTAAGGGGGTAGGCCCTCACCCAAATGATAGCTAAAATAGTGGCTGAAGCAGGACCTGAGCTTATGGTCTAGCAATATCAGCTTGTAGATGTCTCTCCTAGAGAATGGTATGATGACATCATCTACTACCTATTGAATAAAAAGTTCCCTCCTCATTTATAGGGAGTTCAAAAGCATGCTCTCCAAATGAAAAGCAATAGATACATGCTATAGGGGTCTATATTATACAAGAGGAATCACGAAGGATCTACCTCAGATGCCTTGGAAAAGAAGAAGCAACATGTCTCTTAAAGGAGTTTCATGATAAATTTTGCACTGGTCATGGATCTGGCCCTTCTAGTGCTCATCAAATCTCTTGGGCTGGGTAGTATTGGTTGACAGTATTCAAGGATATCTATAATCATGTTCGAACTTGCCATGTGTGCTAGACCACTGTAACTAGAGAATGAAATGTTGTTGTCCCACTACAACCAGTCCTGGAGGTAAGACCATTTGCATAGTGGGGTCTTGACTTCATCGGTCCAATAATTCCACCATCCTCTTTAGGTCATAGGTACATTCTAATCACCTCTAATTATTGTACTAGATGGACAAAAGCAATTGCATGTAGACAATGTACCATAGAGGTAGTTACGAATATCCTTGAAAGTTTTATTCTGAGTCATTTTGGTAGTCTATATGCTTTGGTTTATAATAATGGCCCCGCCTTCTCCTCACTTAAATCTCGTTCTTTAGGAAGACATTTTGTTGAGCCTAGCCTACAATCTAAGAGCAAAGCTGGAATCGACAAAAATACTGAAGATAGAGGACAATAGGACGACAATCGAAGTAGAATATTGAGTTTGCATTTATTTACTTATTATGTTCTGTTTTGATACAATGTTTTATTGGTGTGCTTGAATAGTATTTATTTAATTCATTATGCATATATTTTCACCACACACTGTACTACATTTTTCCCTTTGGGAAGATTGTACACACCACAAGGATTCATTGGGGGATTCCTCATTTCATCTTGTGTATGGTTTAGAACCTATATTTCTTGTCCACTTCAAGATCCCTACCCTCTAATTCATCAACACCTTTTATGAAGAAGGGGTTCATCTAGAAGCTCGTTTAGCTGAACTGCTCCACTTAGAAGAAGTTCGTGAGCAAGCTATTGAAAATATTTCCAAACATCAGGGAATGGTTAAGACATGGTTCAATCAACAAGCAAAAATTAAGGCCTTTAGAATTGATGATATGGTCCTATGTTTGGACAAGGCCTATGAAAAGAAAGGGGGACATGACAAATTCAACAAGCTCTAGCTTGGCCACTTTCAATTTTTTGAAATACTAGGAGACAATGCTTTCTACCTCAAGACGCTAACTAGTGAAGACATCTCATTTCCCGTCAATAGGAAACACCTCAAGTATTATTTCCTTGCTTGAGCTCTCTTGAGCTAGTCTTTGTAAATACTTGCATATATGTTAGTTTAGGTTTCCTCTATTTTGGTTGTTTTGTTGTCTCCCTTTGCTCCTATTTTACTCATGTCCCAACAATCTTGTTTTGTTGAGGGTGTTCCTTTGTTTCTGATGGTGGTGGCCATGTTTGATTTGATGAATGGTTCAGTTTTCTATTTTCTCTTTGTGTTCTTTGGATAAATATTCACTCCCAACTTTTGGTCTTTGATTGTTGTTGTGGGGTGGTCTCCTTATTTGAACTCTAACTAGACCTAGAACATGACCCTTAGTTGAATCCTTTCACACACATTAATTGTTTATGAAGAATTGTACGGTGTCTATTATGAGGCCTGGACAAGTTAAAAATACCAAGTCTACTCTAGTGACCACTTTCATTCCAAACCAACAATAAGCTTCAATGCTTACACAATTGAGAAAAAGAAAGAATATTAAAAGAAAAATCTAAAAGAAAAGAGAAAGGAAATTCTAAAATTAAGCAACTATGTGGGTGTGCGGAAAACTCTACCAAGGCTATGGATGCCTAGATAATAGGAGAGAAATGTTCATTGGGTCACAGTGACAACTCCATCAGGGCTATGGATGCTTGACTGCAGCAGTGAAATGTCTAGGTTACTTTTAGGGTAAGACATTTTATGTAGCTTGCTTGGTCTAATTAGTGGTCATTTGTTATAGCCTCTAAAGAAAGGGAATGAACTCAACATACATGCACACTTCTGAGATGTTTTGTGATCTAATTCAGTTAAGGATCCCATTCTTCTTCGAGTCCCTTAGTTCACTTATGGAAACCAACCTTTGGTTTGTGAAACTAGAGATTATGTGTTTAGAATGAGTCTTTATCCTTAGAATTCTTGGGAGAATTCTTCCAACAAAGTCGCTATTTTTTGTGCCTATAGCACACATGCTCCATTTAGAATTGGTACCCTCTCTTTTTTTATTTTCTTAACTCACTGTTTCCTTTGCCTTATTTTGCAGGCTCCCTATTTTGAGTCCTAGGTGGTAGAAAAACCCAAAATTCATCATCTTGAGTTGACCAAGTTTCACTGCCTTTGAAATTTTCAAGTCTTTGGCCTTCGTGGAGTTCCTTTGGAATTTTTCCTTAGATTATCAAAAAAATCATCTTTTGCTCCTTTTGGGTCGGCCCATGTGGGTCACCCTTGGTAGAAATCCATCATGTCATCATAGTTCCCTATGGTGGCCGAGTTGGCACGTCCATCCGCACTGTGAGATCCATAGTCTCCATTGTCATTTCTTTCACTGACCAACCAAATAACAAATATCTAGGTGTTGTATGCCTTGTGGGATTTGCTATTCCTGTTGTCGTAGTGGAATTTATTGTAGGAATTTAATGGATAAAAGTCTATAAATAGAAATTTTGATAAATCATTCTCATCGACATTCTTGTTGAATCTTGTTAGATCCCTCCTACTTCCACCACCTCCATGCCTGCCTGATCCCTTTGATGTTTGACCATCACTACCTTCATTTTATTCACAAGTTCTTGTGGGGTATCTAAGTAGGTTATTCACCACAATTCATGTCATATTTTATTTTTTTATTTTTGCAAAGTTATTAAAATATCAAAGAGGAAAATCCTAGAATTAGTTAGAAGAATTAATTCCGCACAAAACCCATGTGTTAACAACTTAAAAATCCTTAGAAGTTCATCCATTAGATTTGTGCAGAGCTCATCATTAATCTTTATGAGTGGACACCACCTTCTTTCCTTCCCCCTTTAACTTAATGAAAATCACAAGCCAAATAGGGATCCTAGTATCCTCATAGGTCCACAAGTGTGGGTTTCCACATGTGGTTGGCACCTTTCCTCTTAGTGTTCCTCAATGGCTCTCTAACTCTTGCCTTCTTCCATCTGGGTTCCACGAAAGCCTTATCCATCACCCCTATTTCCTATTTAAAATCTTCTTGTAGACCATTTAATGTGGGTTTCTATCATCACTTCGCCACCATTTCATGACTATCCTAAACAACAAGGCCCTTAGTTTCTCCTATTGGGAAAGCCCTGGGCCATCTATTTCCACTTGACCCTTATGAGAAAAACACCTAAGTGTGATCCCTTCATGGGCTTCCCTTTGTGGACTTCGTTTGCGGGTCACATATCTCCTTTTGTTGTGATGAATAACCATGGTGTCCTCTCCACCCACCTTATGAATGCCACATCAACCATGTCCATTTGAGCCCTAAGAATGAAAGCAACTGAGTATGCTATTTGTAGACCCTCCATTGCAAGTCACTACCACCATATGTCTACCACTTCAAATAATCGATGATCTCTATCCTTCCACTTTATAGGAACTAGTTCCAACTTTTACTTGAGTATCCATCCAAAATCACTAAGTAAAGTTGTGGGTGGGTGGTCCAATGCAGGTGGCTACCTATGGGGCATCATCCAATTTCTACCATTTTCAAACAACCAAGCCAAGGATGTCTTCCACCATGTAGAACCCGACCCCTCTACCACTATCTAGTCAACTTCGAGTGAATAGCTCATGTTGATGGTGCAATTTTCCACCTTCAGGTCATCATCCAATCTCTGCCATCTCCAAGCGGCCACCACCTAACATCCTCCTGTGGGTCCCTACCTGCATTGAGTTGAATGAATTGAACTTTGAAAATGAACCAATGCCACCCTTCCTATTTGTAGGTCTTACGATGTGATATTTTGTTTGTGGGTTCCACCTTGCCAGCACCACTCCTAACGGTGAAGCTCAAATGACCGAGACATCACTTACACCCACAACCTCTAGACCCACATGCCAAGACTATTGAGTTATCACTTCATAGACCTCAAGAACGACCAAACCCACATGTCTGAATGGCCTAGCACCTTGGTGGGCCCCTTTATGATGTGGAAATATTGATGTGGGTGACCACATGTGGGCTGTTGTTCCCTCTTTGTCGTCTGCCAACAACTTCCTCCAAAATGGCCACTAGCACAAGGAAACCTACATCCCTGGGCCTGCATTGTTATATCTTCCCCAAACAAAAGGAAAATGATGATTTGTGATAAATGTTATGATCTTTAAAAGATGAACTACTTGATAAAACATTGGTTTTGTAGTATTTTTCTAACACTCCCCTTATTTTACACATGAACATGCTTACCATGTCTTTGCTTGCAAGATTTTTGGAATTAGTTGTAGGACCTTCAAGGATGTCCATAGAAAATTAAAATGGGAAGAAGATCACCAAATCACCGAGGGGGAAGGAAGAAAAAGATCAGATGAAGTACAAATTGCATGGAATCAAGGTCGCTTCCAAGATTACCATAGAGTAGGATATAGTTACATATACAAACTTGGGACATATTGATATAGATGAATTCAAACAGAGGGTGATTGTCAACCTCACTATAGAAAATGCAATATTAGAAAGAGTGGTTTGTCCAAGGAAGCTGGTTTTCTACTCGCTTCTGTGGTGCTAGAGCTGGTGATGGCCTGTAGGGAGGCCTATCAAGAGAAAACTAGAAGAATTATTAACCAAGATAGCAAAGTATTAGCTGAATTATCTACCAAGTCAATAGGGAGAACATTCCACATCCCCACCATTGACCTTACATAGGAAACTACCAAGGACTATGAAAAAGGTATGTGGAAGTTTGACCCCTTGAAATGTAAGAAATTAATAAACCAACATTGGCTAAAAGAGAAGAGAGGCAATGAAATCAAGGTGACCCAAGAATTGTTCAGAAGTGATTACTATGAGGACTACCATGAATTGGTGACTTTTCTAAGTAGAGTCATGGGCATCCCTACTACAACCTATTTCCAAGATTGGATGTTCTACTTTATAGAAGAGATCATTCGAGGAGAAACCAAATTTCACTGGGCAAGAATGATTAATGAGAACCTACACCAGTGATTCCTAGCGGTCAAGAAGACCTTGAAATTTTACATGACTTCTGACTTGGTCTATCTTCTGGCTGACCCCTTTCCATACAGAGGTCTATCTGTGGCACAAAGCCCAACTTTGGGAAGAGGGCTAAAGGTATATCCCTAGCTCCAATATCAGAACTTTAAGAAGGCCTACTTCTAGGTAAATGATGACTTTATTAGGCACATCATCAGACTCCTCAGAGGGGACTTTGAGAGGAGAGTTACTCACAGTACCCATGCATTCATCCCATAGTTTGGTTTCCTATTCATAAAATTCCATTAATTTAATTATATAAGGACAAAAGGCTTCTCTGAGAGGCCATACAAGCTGCCTTGGTATCCAATTGACTGGATAATCGTGCTAGAGGTCTCTAGGTAGTTACAAAATGCACATACACTCTTGAGTGACAAACACAAGCTAGGAATCCCCTACCATCTCACCTTCTACTAGGGTATGTAAGCTCTCCCCACATCCCAATGTACAAAATACTCTAAGAAGGAGATTGTTGAATATAAATTGGAGCTTTACACTACTCAACCAAGAAAGGAATCATATGGAAAACTCCAAAAGATTATTGGGAGAGAATATGCCTACTTTCATAGTGTGGAAGACTTTTGGGCTAACTGCAGAGATGAAAAAGATGTACGCATTAGACACTATATGTGTATGATTGCATACTTTGTCAAAATAGTTAAACTATTCCTAGTACTAGATCAGATTGTGGAGGATAAGAATACTATTATAGATGCAAGGTACGATGCTATAGCCAACCTATCATTTCCCTTGATTGACTTGAATGAGGTAGAGGTCAATGACCTTGATATCTTAAAAATACCAATAGAGCACATAACTAGGCAATGGATCGATGTACAAATCGCCCAATTGAAGCTTCAGGGAGTAACTTTGACCTATGGCAAGCTCGAAGATGAGCTCGAGAGTGAAATTGATAGTAGGACCACTGTTGTCCCAGCTTGAGAGACTCCAAAATCTTCTCCAACTACTAGGTCAAAAATGAGAAAAGAAGTATCAGAGCACCAATCAAAGCATAAGGTATATTCAAGGAAGGCCTCTAATGGTGAAACCTTCAAGAAAGTGAAGGAATCGAGTAGATTATCTGAGATTCCCATGATCTAAGAGGATCTACTCCATAAATGAGAGGAAGAAGAGGTCAAGCAACAAAAGTCTCCACCTACCGTGCCTCTACTCTTGTTTTCACCACCACTGCCACTGCTATCACTCCTCCACAAACATCTCAAGAATTGCTTACTTCCTATTTTCTTGTGGTAGACATCTCAATTCACCTTTCCTTTTCCTCACCTACTACACCCATTACAATGAGAGATTATTACTCTACAACCACTTCTCCACTCTCATACTATTCAACATCCCCATTGGCTAGAGTTCCTTTTACCTCCACAACAACAATACCCACCCTCACTCTCCTAGAAGCATTTACCCAACACATGTAGAACATAAGTATGGAGCTCTTAGGAGTAATAATGAACCCTATATGCAAGCTACTCTAGCTCAACCTATTGGCAGTCTCCCTGTCCCTCCTAAAAAAAACCACCTAAAATGGAAGTGACAATGCAAATTTATAAAGAGATAGAAAGACAAGAGAGGGATGAAACCAAAGAAATGGATGAAGAATCTAAAAATGAATACCATGAACATCTGGAGCACCAACACTTGGTCATTGTTGAGGTATCCTATGAAGATGAAAAGTCACTGTCCTCAGAGGAAGATTTTTAAGACCCTGACACCAAACACATAAACGAAACCTTTGATCAAGAACTAGAGGAAGAGTTTTCCCAACAACTCAAAGACATTGGGGAGGAGGTTGAAAGGTAGTCCTCTGAGGAAAAGAAAGAGGCAGATGAAGATATGGAGGTATCCATAGAAAATCTGAACAAAGAAAAACATAAAATACCCAATCATGATGAAGAGATGCCTCCCACAGGGGAAGAAGAAGAAAATAAAGAGGATAAAGCTAAAGAAGAAGATAAGCCTAAAGAAGAAGCTGAAACAAAGAAATCCCTAGAAGTAGAGCACCATGCAAAGATCAGGTAAGAAGAAGAATAAAATACATTTGAAAGGGAAGATAGCCTCAAAGAAAACATAGCTACTACTAAGTTAGAAGAAGAAAATGCCATATTAATCTATGAATCGGATGAGGAAGAAGAAGAGAAGAAAAACCATGAAGCTCCAAGCCATAAAGAAGGGAGATCCAACTTACCCAGAAAGAGGAAGGTGACCATGAATCACCAAAGGAGGGATCTCAAATTCCCAAATGGATAGAGAAACAACTACAAAAGAATACTCCCATCCCCATGGACCCCAAAGAAAGGCTAGAGGCTATTCTAGCACAAGCTCAAGTAGGAGAAAAGAAGGAGAAGAAACCAAAGATCTGATCCCATATCATGATGGATGCATCAGGATCAAGAATAGTACAAATTGCTACTCCTATGATGGATAAGAGAGAAGGATTTAGCTACAATATCTCCACCATTGAATTGGGGACTGCCACATGGGAACAAAAGATCGACCATCTCCAAGGATCTATCACCACTATTGTACACCAGATGAACAAGGATCATTCCTCCAAGGAGGAATTAAAGGAACATGTGGCATATCTCATGACATAAATTCAACAATAGTCTTCTACTAAGGAACTACCCACAACATCATTGGCCACTCCTCTACTTCTTTCCAAGGATCACATCAACAAATTGGAAAGGAAAAAAACTAGACTAAGGCCACCAAAGACAAGCTCTGGTGGGTACTCTACAACAGAGATATGGGCATTGGCCATGCCATTAGAATAGCCAATAAGTTTTAGGAGGTGTAAAAGTAGCTTGAAGGCATAGAGAAGTTCTGTACTAACATCCCATAGCTATACAAGGTTACGTACCCTAAACTCAAGGCTATCCCCAAGATGCCTAAGAAAACTCAGGAAAAAGAGTTGGCCCTGGCAAAGAATAACCATTGGATTGTTGAGACATGGAAATTGGGCATGGATAATAGAAGAGAAGTCTTGGAGTGGGTAGTCCATGAAGTGGAGCTCAACCTAGATTGGGTCAAGGAACATCAAGAAGCTTGTGAGGAATATTTGAAGTTCATGATAGACTACAAAATGCCTTCCATCAAGTTAGAACCTGAGAAGATAACGCCATATTTCCATAAGAAGATGGAGAATGGAGCTACAGATACACTAACACTAGATTTCATGGATTTTTCCACATAATCCTTCATTCAATCAGATCAAGTGATCAAGAATGCACCGAAGAGTAACAAGAATTAGGAGCTGATTACTAACATATCAATAAAGTTGACCTTCCAATTGCTGCAATCTGACATAATTGAATAGAATAAACTTTAGGCATTGATTGGAAAGTTCGTGGGGTATGCTACTATGAAGAAGAATGAAGGAAATCCAGTTATTGATGATGAGTTCCTCACCGTGTAGCTGCAACAAAAGGTAATCAGCTAGAGGACATAAGTGCTACAGTGCCATGCACTAAAAGACAAAATAGGATAGAAGACAAGAAATGTATTTTAAATAATAAAATAGTAAGGGGTAGGTGAAACCCTAATTTGTAGTGAATCTTGTCCATTCATTTTGCTTTTTGAAAACTATAACTAAGGGGTCTCCTCTCATTTTCAAGAGAGAGTTGAGTTGTTGTAAGGACATGCTGCTAAAATTCTAATAGAAATTCATTGCTTTTTGGGTGGATTCTTGAGTTTCATTCATGTTTCATGATTCTTCTCCTCATAGTTAATATATTTGAGTTAGATTTACTTTGTTGTTATATGTGTTTAGCATGATTTAGTAGATTAGTAAGTGTTGTTCATTGATGTTGAATAATTCTACTATGCTGATGCCCTTACTTGCTCATGATTTTTGTTGTTTTTTGATGATAAATAGTAGTGTAAATCTAGTCTAGACAGATTTATTGCTGCACTTAAATTCCATCTTTTATTCATGCTTTATGATTAATGAATAGTTGAAAATCTATAGACCTTAGAATATAGCACTAGTTTCATGATAATATTAGCTAATTTGGTTAAGTGGAACTTAGTTTTAGGAAGGATGTCCACTATAGCATCCTCCATTGTCACTATTCATTGATAGTTTCAGATCTATGAACTTCTTCCTTTCCCTTCCCTTTTGACCTTTATTTCAAATAGTAATTTAGGAAAAGTTCAGGCATCATTGTAATGCAAAATCTAATGATAAAGTGGAGTTCTAGATAGTTTTTTTGAACTTATAGCAACTATACAACAACTCCTATACCTTAAGAACTCCATTTGAGGAACCAATCTTCCTCCAAATTAGCATATGTAAGGCTACCCTGTGATTACCAACAAATCACATGAACCAACTAAGATATCCCAAAAAAGTCATGAGCTGACACCCAAGAGACCTTGGGATAATTTTTTGCAACTTTTTTGTAGGAATTTTCCTTTCAAGAGAGGTGATGCACCTAAATATTACTTGTGTTTAGAAGTGTAAAAACACCCATAAAAAAATGAGTTAGGAAAACAAGATGCAGTTGTGATAAGGACTATAATTTTTCCATCAAACACAAAAGGGGTGAAGGGGAAGTCAAGTACTATCAAGAATGGTGCAGGAGCACCTATTTGATCACATGCCTCCATGAGGCCATATTGAGTCATTTGTTCCATTTTTATATTTTTATATTGTAATAAGGTCCAAGAGGCCACCTTTGTGGTGTTATAGGTCCTAGGATGTTGTTCAGTTCTCATATATTGTAAAAATTGTCAAAAGTGCAAAATTAGGTAGATGAAATGTCATTAAGGTGTTTTGTCAACACACTAATCAAAAGGTGGTTGCAAATAGTTGTTTTGGGTTGAAAATGTATAAATAAACCCTCCAAAATTCGAATTGGGGGTTGGAGACATTATTTTTGAAGTTAAATGAATGGCAACCTCAAGTTTGGTGTGCATTTTCTGATTTTTACATTGTTACCAGATTGAAGTTGTGATTTGTACGGCCTGGTATGGACTCAAATGATAGAGTATCATATATTTATGGAAATATCTCTATTTATAGTTTCCAATTCTTTTTGTCTCATTGAATTTCATTGAGTTTTGTAGCTAGCGAAGATTTAAGTGAGACTCCATTTCTATTCTAACAATATTGTGCAGAATTTACAAGATAAAAAAAAGGATGGTACTGAATGTAAAGTCTTATATTTTGGATCTGAAATCAATTGGATTTTGTTACCATGTGAATCTAATTTCATTTTCTTCAACTCTCATTAAAATTCATTAAGAATTGAATAAGTTATGAACATTTTTGTGAGGGCAGGTCTGAACCCTACCTAGGGTTTGCAGTTTTGGGAAAAATATAATAACTTTCATTTCCACCATTGGATCTTCATAAGAATTTGAGGAAGAGTATATAACTATGTTTTCTTCAATATCACTGGTGGGATTGGCTTCACGTTATTCCATTTTTTAAAGCATAATGACTGTTCATGCGCAATAAATTGTGGCCATAGTTATGTTCTTAATGATAAGGCCAAACAGCATGCTGGTACAGCAAAACTAGTTTCTGGATTATTATTGAAGGTTTGTGTGATGTGTTGTGAATCCTCCTAACTCTACATCAAATTGGTATCAGATCCTAGAAAAGATATGGGCTGGTGAAGTTTTTTGGTTTTGTGTTGGTGTTTGTGGTTGTGTGTTGTACATGTTGAGGAAGGAACCTGATTGCCTAGGTGTGGCAAAGTAAAGTGGAAGCAAGGAGAGACTTGCTTGTGGAGATGGATTTGTTGAGAAGATTGGAAAGATATTTGCAGGCTGAGGATTCAAGAAAGAAGGAAAGAGAGGAAAAAGAGGTGAGAAAGAAGGAAAGAAAGAAAAGGATAAGGCAAGAGAAGATGGACAAAGAGATTGCTGAGTTGAAGGGAGAATTGAAAAGACTTGAAGAAGAGTTCCAAGAATCCATGATGAAGATGGAACAAATGATGAAAAAAGATACAAGTTGGCATTTGACATTGAAAAGGAATATGGTTTGGCCTATAAAGAAGATTATGAAGAAACAAAAAAAACAAAAGAAGGCAGCAAATTTAGTCAAAGATGAAGAAGAAGATTTATGGGCACAATATGTAGCTATTGAAGAAGAATGGAATAGTAAGGTTGGTGATGGAAAATTCAAACAAGAGGAAGAAGAACTCATCAAGGTAGAAGAAAGCAAGGAAATTGAGGTTGAAATTGAATTTGTGTCAAGATTGGATAAGTTGGTTATGGGTGAAGAGGAATTTGAAGTACAAGAAGATAAGGAGGAGACCTCAAGGTCTCTATATTTTGTTTCTAATTTTTCTTTGGACTATGTATGTGCAGGTTATGAAGGACAAAGTGAAGTGTTTGATGATATGATAGAGTTTTGGGACTTCTAAGTTGTAGGGATGCTTGATAGAAGAAGGCATAAGAAGAACAAAAGGAAGAAAAGACAAAATCTGATTGAAAATACAAAGGACAAGGTGCAAAGTAACTGGGAGACTAGGAAGAAGATAATTCAAAGGGGCTTGAATTCTTTTGCCCTTGGGAGTTTGGTGCAGGAGCACCTATTTGATCACATGCCTCCATGAGGCCATATTGAGTAATTTAAAACTACTGATGTTTGTAATGTAATAAGAGTCCAAGAGGCTGCTCGGTGCTATAGGGTCCTATGGATGTTGTTCATTTCATGTATATTGTAAAATTGTCAAAAGTGCAAAAATAGGTAGATGAAATGTCATAGTTTCGTCAACAATACACTAATCTCAAAAGGTGGCTGGAAAATAGCTGGCTCGGGTTGAAAATTTATAAATAAACCCTCCAAACTCGAATTGGGGGTTGAGACATTTTTTTGAAGTTAGAATGAATGGCAACCCCAAGTTTGGTATGCATTTTCTGATTTTACATTTTCAAGTTACTGTGTTGAAGTTGTGATTTGTAATGGCCTAGTATGGACTCAAATGATAGAGTATCATATATTGATGGAAATATCTCCTGTTTCTAGTTTCCTTCTAATTCTTTTGTCTCAGCTTGAATTTTACCAAGTTCCGGGTGGAAGATATGAATATTTTGGTGAGACCTACAACAATATTAAGCAGGAATTTACAAGATAAAAAAGTGTGATGGTAAATTTTAATATAAAGTCTATAATTTGATCTGAAATTAATTGATTTTTTTACCATGAATCTATTTTCATTTTCTTCAACTCTAATCAAAATTCATTAAGAATTGAATGAGTTATGAATATTTTTGTGAGGGCAGGTCTGAACCCTACCTAGGGTTTGCAGTTTTGGGAAAAATATAATAACTTTCATTTCCACCATTGGATCTTCATAAGGATTTGAGGGAGAGTATATAAATATGTTTTCTTCAATATAACCAGATGGATTAGCTTCATTATTCATTTTGTAGAAGTTATTAATGACTATTCATGGCAATAAATTGTGGGCTGCCATAGTTATGTTTCCAATGTGATATACAATGCCAAATAGCATGTGTTATACAAAAATTGTTTTGGATTATTAGTGAAGGTTTGTGTGATGTGTTGTGAATCTTCCTAGCTCTGCATCAAAGAAAGAGGCTATGAAAACTGATGGAACAATGGTTTATGGGACTGATAAGACATAGATTATTGAGGCAAATAACCTGATGAAATGGTAGAGAGGAAGAGTGAAAGGAAACAAGTTGAGAGTTAGGAAAAAATGAATGAATTCAAGTATGCAATAGGGGTTTGGAAAGGAACAGTTCAAGGCCAGAATGATGAAGGCATGTTTACAGGTGTAAAGGAAAGTTTACCACTAGTTCCTAATGAGGGAAAGCTAAGAGGGAAGATGACATGTCAATTTGTGGGGATATGATACTATCAAGGTGGCAACAAGCTTACTAGTTCAAGGCATAATGCACATCTACACTATTTGAATCAATGGTACCCTGAAAGAGATTTTAGAGGTTAGAGGCATGGATTATTCATAGGTGAACAAGTTGCAACACAATTTCCAATGGACTTGGAAAATTTTCAAGGCCGATTGTATGGTGCATGAGCACCAAGCTCATTTTGAAAATTCTTGTGAATAAGGTCTTTGATAAGTTAGTTTTAGATTTTTTTGAGTCTTGAATATTTTTTATAAGATCATACTAGACCATTTTATAATGTATTAATTCAAGTTAGAGGTCATTAGGTGGTTGGGGTATTTAATTTGCAAAATTGTCCAAAACTTGCAAAATGTTGTAAAATGCAAGAAAAATTGCAAAAATGCATAAAGTGGGAATACCAATGATCAGTTGGAATTCAAAAGGTGGTTAGTTACTTGGATAGTTGTGTTATTTATTTAAAAATTTTAAATTGATGATGTGTGGCTGATTGGAGGGTTGGTTGTTCATTGTTGAAGAAGAAATTAATCAGAAAACACTCACATTTTTTAGTTTTCTCTACAAAATTGTTGTTCCTAGCAATTGTACGATTTTGTGTAGGGTCTTATTGCTCTAAAAGAAATTGAATTCATTGGATGATTTTTAAACCTTCATTTTTAATCTACTCTTGTGCATTTTCATTGTGTTTCAAGGTTTTTATTTTCAAATAATTGAAGGTAGGTCTATTTAGTCAATTTTAAGGTTTTGAAGACATCAAGTGTGATTATGGCCCATTCCACAGACTATATCTCCTATAGCTAAGTGGAATGAGACCAATAAGGTAGGATTAGGTGTTTGAATGGTTCTTGAGAGAAGGGGAGGTGAGTTGAGTGGTTTGGTGTGATGCCCTAGTTGTCAATTTTGTGAGTTTTTGGTGAAATTTGATGGTTAAAGATGGGTAAGTGAAGTAGTCTCTTAGGGAAGCAAATTTTTAAGATTTATTAAGCATGTGTAGACTAAATGAAAGGTGTTTGATGCATTGATAAGGTGTCAATAGGTTGGGAAGTAGGATTTTCAATAAACCCTCCCTCGAACAAGCAAAATTGAGGGTTTTATAGTTAGTTGAGGTAATGGGTCTTGCTTTGATTAAAATGGTGGTGAGGTTTTGTAAGTTGGAGGACTTTATACAAGAATTTGGGGTTGGAAAGTTGTTTAAAGGGTAGTTAATTTGTAATTTAGGCGTAATCAGCTTAAGGGGACAACATAGAAGCCTCAATCTGGAAGATTTGTTCCAAAAGAGTGATATGATCTTTTGATTTATGCTTTGTAAGCACATAAAGGGTGTTTTAAAATGTATTTGGTTAGTGGTTTCTAGATTGGATTTCGTAGATTTGAAAAAAAACCTAGTTCTATAGACCTACAAAGTGAATTGTGTGATTGCATGAGAAATCACGCTAGATAGGGTTTGGAAGATTAAAGGCTTGTGGAAATAAATTGAATTCAGGATAGGTAATTGATTTCCTCCCTACTCTGCATAAAAAAATGACAAATATATAGAGCCATACCCTATCAAAGACCAAGGAAAAAAAAGAAAATGAAGGATCAAGCATTGATCATTTCAACACAATGTGGAATGTTACTATTTATCCATAACAAGGATCAAGCTTAGATAGTTTGTCCAACATAATGTGGAATAGGTCTAGGCTATTTTTCCATAACATGTACGCTCACTCTGGGGTAGTGTAACTTTGGGCCATTTACTAGGTGAGTTATCCCAATGAGGTGGAAAATGAGAGAATCATATTAGCCTCCCATACCATACCGAAGACATTCTCTTGAAAACATTGATAAGGCACCACAATGCCAAATTCTTATGAATATTATTTCTAAAGGTTTTTGTTTTTGTTCAAGGTGATTTTTTTTCATGTGAGGTCTTCTTCTTAGGGAACATTGTGCCTAATGTCTCTAAGAGAGGACAAGTCAATAATATCAAATCACCATTTATGGGGTGCCTCATTCGCATCATGCCACTAAGGGAAATCATACACTTAAAAATATCATACTCTTGGAGGACATGAAACCCAATGAAACCACCATGAAAAGGACACATCACAAGAAAAAATAAAATCACACCATGAAATGTGCAAAATTTCAAAATATTTCATTGTTTTATGCCCCCACTTTAAAGCAGTTGCTAACACCATTACTGTGAGCAACCACTTTAAAGTAGCCAATTTTTTATCCTATGGCGTGCGATATTCCCTTAGAAAACCCTCTGCCAAGTCATATATTTCTGAAATAAATCTATGCCATGAACAAGGAGGGAGGGGTTACACCAAAGAATACATAAGGGATCTATGGATTTGGGGTTAGTATGTTTTTGCTACAATGTTGTTTAAGAGCTCAAAATGGTCATCATTCCCACATACTCATAGAACTGAAAGAATGACACAACGAGAGAAAAAATAAAGGAAAATACTTTCAAGTCGACATGGAAGAGACCTAAATATCTCGACACCTTGTGCCATCTCTAAAGGAAAACACAAGACAAATGAAAAAGATAAAATGAAAGCTTT
>VDFB02054420.1:0-23964 GCA_007258455.2 Sequoia sempervirens | reverse complement strand
CATTTCATCATGGATGATCCTCTAGAGGACCATCATTCTCCCTCCTCAATTGTTCAAGAGAAGAAAAGGAAAATTAATCAACCCACAGAGTCTACTTTGTCATTGAAGATACCTCCTTCAGATATGGATGCAAATATATGCTAAGTTAAAAACAAAAATGCAGATCAAGTTGTTTCTTTTGAAAATACTGTTGCTCTTGTTAAGGAGGCTTGTAAGGAAGAAATTGATGAGCAATCCTCTTTACCCTCTTCTGAATGGCAAGTTGTGTAAAGAAAAAAGGAGAGTTCAAAAAACCGTGTCATGACACATAAGATGAATCTACAATCACACTCCAAACTGATTTCTAATGGCTCCAAACTAAACTGTAATGCACCCCTCTAAGGGTCTGATGGACCTTTGTGAAGCTAACACTCTTGTTTAGCTCTTTTTATAAAACAAATTTTACGGGAGTTGTCCCTTTGACAACATTTTTCCTAAAAAATAAAAAATGGGAGCTAGTTATCTAACTTTAATAAATAAGTAAAATTTGTATTTATCACCTCACTAGTAAGCTTCATCCTCTAATAGAAACTTCTTCTTGTCATTTATCCATTTACTTAATAAAATAATTCGTTATTATCCTCTTAAGATCTTGAAATGGTAAATTTTCATTATAGTTGAGTGATCATTCCTATTTTTCTTCTAATTGACTTCCCAATCAATTCAATTTCAAAAACCAAAATTTTTATGCATATATAATTTGTCAAATTGTATTATCAAAATCTATATTATTATTTTGCTAAGTTACAAACTCTCTTGATTATTTATTTATATTTTAAAATTCTTTAATTTTTTATATTTTCCATAATAAGTATTTTTGGTCATATAAGAATTATATTAAGTCACTACATAACATTACATAAATTATTTTATATATAACCCTTAATTCATTTGAAAATATGTTAGGATATTTAATGTTCAATGGTTTCTAAGTAAGCCAATATTTAAGCTGTCGTGGCAGCAATAGAACCTAACCATGGACAATAATAGAGTTCGTAAACGTTAAAGAAAAAAATATCTGCATCTATTTCAGGAGATTGTCTCCATCAATATTTTGATAGATACAAAGAACCATCATTCAGCATACCTACTAATTAAAAATAAAACAAAGGTGGACTCCACCTTTGTTCAATACCTTTCAACCTATCAATGCAAGTGACTGACTATTTCGTTCTCTCAACCTAGATAATTATATTAAAACAAATGAGAATAGACCTTTAGTCCAGTCTTGCAAATGCCAAATTATCAGCCTTTCCAGAGTGAGATCTATTATGGAAATAGGCTAAATAGTCCCCAAATGTAAATGATCTGTATTTAGGTGGGTTGTGCTCATTAACGAGCTCAGGAACAGGCTTGATTACGGTGGACCTGGCAGGAGCACAAAACAATGGAATGGATATTCGGGCTTGATTGTAATTGGGCACAGCGCGATGTTCTACGCTCTGGAACCTTCCATTGCTTAACACCTGTCACAAAATTTATGGTCAATCAATCTCATGCCTACAAATTACTATTGAGTTGTCTGAAAACAAATTTAAGCAGCCGTTTAATGGTAAACCAGCTGCTGTTCAATGGTAAAAGCTTCCAAAATCTTACGTATCACATAAAAGGTAGATAAATATTGATTTGACAATTAGATGGGAACATTCTATTTCCAAAATATAGATTTGACTAAATTTATTTCATTCTATTATTTAACATTTATTAATAATTGTTTAATCCAACCGCATACAACTAGAATTTCCAACACATTCATGCACAAACACATACTTTCTAATATATTAACAAACATATAATTTTCTATCAACCTAAACCTCTTTAAATAAAATGCTAGTATATAATACCTGCAAGACATCAGCCACATTAATCACAAAGGCATTGGAAATTGGCTGCACTGCAACCCATTGCCCTTTATGTGAGACCTGAAGCCCTCCCACATCATCTTGCAGGAGGACTGTTATTAAACCCACGTCAGAATGCTCACTCACACCAAATGTCATATCTGGGTTAGGACATGCAGGATAGTAGTTCAAGAGTAATCGCTCATGACCCATTATGCTCTCAAAAATACCAGGAATTCTAAGGCTTTCTGATAGAGCAGAAAGAATCTCTAGTGCCACCTTTCTCACCTCAGTCATGTATTCCAAAGCTGAATCTCTGCATACCAAAGTTCAGGTCAGAGTGAAAACATATGACTACCAACATAGACCGGATAAAATTTATTAGGTATTGATAAGTAAGAGGTATTTTCCTCAGTGTGTCAAATTGTGATATTGTTGTTAGGATTCAACTGTGTAGTTTTATGAATCAAGTATGCTTGAGTTGGAGTAGTACTGGGATGGGTGACCTCCCAGGAAGACCCAGTACTTCACCTCTGTGAGCATCACCTAGATGCAGTAAGTACTAAATGGATCATTCATTATCATGAGAGATGGGTTCTTGTGAACTACTACTCATGAAACATGGATCAATGAGTTTGACTTGTAAAACTACATGATTGAATCCTGATAACAATATCACAATTTATCGAGTATTGCTTACCGAATGAGTGGAGGCCAATCCTCAAGTGTTTGTGTATCAATAGTTCCTTCAACGATGAACGTGAGAAAGTCCCTCCATTCGAGAACCTTTTGGTCTTTTGCGGTAAAGCTGGTTCCATATATAACAGGCTTATCATGGCGTTCAGCTTTGTACTTGGCCTTTTCCTCTTCTGGTTGCTCAAAAAACAGGTGGTGAGCTCTTACCATTTTCTTTATCACCCTTTCCGGAACCCCATGATTTATCACCTGTACCAAGAAAAGAAACACAGTATGTATTTAGAGCTCAATCATTAAGTCATTAAGTCAGAAACAGCATAGAAAATGTGCAGATTCAAACCTTGAAGAAGCCCCATTCCTCACAAGCTTTGCTAATGGCATTGACTAGCTCTGCCCTATTGGGGCCATAAATGCCACTTAAATCTATCACAGGAATGCTCTCTGTGCAGACTGTAGTGGCTGTGGAGCGCTTATTCTCAGACCGAATATAAGCCTTTGGGATCTCCTTCACGGCAACATCCACTAGACTCTTTACACTTCCATTTGCTAGAGCAGCCATATTAAGCTCTTCTTGTCTCTGCAATACAAAACAAACCTATTACTTACCCAACGCCAACTTGCAACTATAAGCAGAAGGAACCGTATTAATACGAATAAAGAGCAGTCGTGGACCAGGGATTATCACAAAGCAGTCACATAGAGTTTGGTTTGACTACTTGTTGGGATTGTACAATCAGTGAAATAGTTTTGGCATTTCAAAGGAGTCATTTATACAAATCAAGATATAGAGTTTGGTTTCACTGATGGTTGAGGTTTCAGTTCGTCAATATCATATTAGTGTGATTTGAAATGAGTCATCTATACAAAATAAAATATAGAGTTTGGTTTCACTTATGGTTGAGGTTTCAGTTCGTCATACATTTAAATATGTCAAAATCTACATTTAAGACTTATTTTTGAATATCATGTGTTCTAATAATTAGAGGTCAATTTTGATTGATATAAATAGGATGAATGGTTTATTTTTTGTATAGATGAACTGTACAATTATTGTTGACTCTTGGCCATTAAATTTTATGATCCAATAATTATATTTATATATTTGATTATAAAATATGATAAATTTTTAAAAGATATTGTATATAGAAAAGTGAAATTTTAGATAAGATTATAATTTTGTATATAATTAATTTACATTATTTTACTATCTATTAATTAGTATATTTAATTTACAAGTGAAAACATATTATTATTTAATATTTTATTTGATCAATATTTTTTAATTAACATAAATATTTAATTATTAAAATATAAAAATTTAAATGTATTAATTAGTAGATGTTTAATACAATAATATATTTAAATGTATATTATTTTCATACAGGTCATTCATGTCTTGATTACTAAAAAAATATTAGAATCTTCTTTTTTATAATATGTACTTTTGTATTAGTGTTAAGCTTCAAAATTGCACTCTGGTTGAGAGGCATTCATATAATAAGAGAGCATTTGTATAAACACATTTTCATCAAATAGTTTTAAATTATATTCTTTATATTTAACATTTATTAATACATTATCCTATATTATGATATTATATATTGTTTGGTGGTTATAATTATAGACACCTGAAATGTGACCTTACCCAACTATACCTCATTTAGCCCATCTTTAGCCATTGCATGAAATGGCCAAGCTCTACAAAGAGCATAAAAGATGAGATGGACTCAATTGAGTCCCAAATAGACAAATCCTTCAGTGCCTATGATCCAACACAAGATTTGGATGGGAGCACAAGGTCTGCAATAAAAAATCTACATGAGCAGTTCTTCCAATTGCAAGTTCAAAAGGAGAAGATTATAATGTAGTTTGGTCATCTCAAGGATCTAGTGAATGTCAAGTTTATACCTATCTCCAATGCCTTGATAAGTGCAAATAAAGCTTCTAAGTTAAATCCAATGCCTAGCACTACGGATGACGGTAAAGAACTTTTGATGGAATTTGAGACTCGGAGAAAAATGCTTGGCCTAGCCAAGAAGAGTTGGGAAGAAGGGAAGCATGAATGAAAAACACACCCCGAGTCTAGCTTCAAGTGTCAAACACTTCTTCTAGGTTATTGTATGTCTTTCTTATGCATTTCAGTTTGTTGGTTCAGATTTCAATGTATATATATGTGGATAATTTTTTAGTATAAAATTATGTCAAATAACACTCTTAGGGGGAGTTAGTAAAGTTTTCAGTTTGTTACTAGCTCTTGTAAATATTTACATATCAGTCAGGGGGAGTTTTAGTATATGAGAAAAAAATGAATATGCACCCTTTTCCCTCGATATCAAAGGGGGAGAGTAGCTTTGAGAGGTAGTTGAGGCATGTTGTCATCAATGAAAAAGGGGGAGATTGTTGAAAGACTAAGGAGTTTGTTAGTGATATGTTTGTTGGCAACATGAGCATGGTGTATGAATATAATTTTTTGCAGTAAGTAGTATAGTGTTGTCATTGATGTCAACATTGTGATCTAATATGAAGATCATTGTGTAGACCATTTTATTATGCTTGAGCATGTTTGAAGATGGTTATCTAGTCTATATTTACAAGAAGATTTGATTCGGTGAAGATAGATGAAGGAGAAATTGGATAAGTGTCAAAATAGTGTTTTCAATGTATAGGGCATCCTGTATTTTGGTCTATATTGGTCCGCTGTGTAGACTCTCACTCTACGGTTTTGGTGTAATTTTGTTGGATGTTAGAAGAGTCTAATTCCAAAGTTTCATAGTTTTTCGGTCTTTGGTGTTGAAGTTATGAATGCTAGAAGTTTTGGTCTGGTAGTTACAGTGTTACCAATATAGTATGTATGTTTTGGAGGATCTGCATCTCTCCGTGGATTGGTATCTAGCTTTTTGGATTTGCGAGATTAGAGAAAAGTGTCATTAGCACCTATATTTCAAGTGGAATGAAGTTGTGAGGTCCGCGTGTTGATTTGAGGTTGAATAATTGATGAATTTTGATGTTAGGTCATTACTGGTGGTAACCTAATAAGTTTTGGGTATTGTGGAGTTTTGAGAAGTATTGGTTCACTATGTGAAAGCTAGATTATAGGTCCATTCCGACCTATTTGGATGTGTTAGAAGTTTTCATTCATGTTGCTAAGCATGTATGTGTGTATGAAGAGCTGAAAAGTTATATTTTGTATATTTTGTATGATAATCCAATTAGGATGACCTAATTGATGTTGGGATGAAAATAGTATATGTACAAATTCATTTTGGTGTTGGACATGATATGCTAGAAAATATGCAAGTGTAATGGATCTCAAATCTCGAAAGTGATGCTAGATGCGCGTATGTTAGGCATAATCGCGATGGAAAGCGTGCGCCAGCATTGATCCTCAATCGAACCATATTTCTAGCATGCCAGATGCATTCATAATAGTTAAAATCTTGATGTAATTCATCACTCTCTTGTTTGAACTCATCCACGATAGTGAAAGCCCTATCTCTCTCGAGTACTTCTTGTAATAACTTCTTATAATCAATTATAGACATTGTGAGGTAATCCACTGCGGGTTTTTCTTTTGGCTTTCCTACACATAAAATCTAGTGTTCTTGTAAGGAGCTTATGAATGTGCTTCTTCTCTTCACCGCGAAACGAAATATGCTATGTGGATGGAAGCCCAAATATATTTTAAGTAATTCTCGATACTCCCACCAACCTAACTTTGTAGTATTCTTGGGTGTCTCAACAAGGAAGGGTTAATTAAATCGCATCAAATCTACTCTCTTTGCAGAAAAGGAACCAAATCCTAGTAGATTGGATCTCCTTTTAGTTAACTTCATCAAACTGGTTTTGTATTCCAAGTTAATGCTTGAAAGAAAAAAATTATATCTTTCAAAGCTAATTCTTTGGGGCCTGTTGGATCTTGGATCTCTTTTCCACTTAACACCTATTATCTTGGTATTTAAAAGATACATCAATGCAATTAAACATATCAAGGGATATATGCAAGTAATAACCATGGGAGAATTCAAATTACAAATAACAATCATTCTAGGAACACTTCAATTTGGAACATAAGATAAATTAGTTGCATTAGAATCTACATATAAGCCATTTGTATCACTGTTTATTGTCTTCCAACATTCACCCAAGCCCATGAAGATAGCCCAACAAGGGTTTCAACCAAGGACAACTTGACCCTCCTATTCCAATAGCTTCCTTTAAGGTATTTCTAAATATAGCTTATCCTTAGACAAATTAAGATATTGGAGATTGTGATGAAATTATTTTCGGATGTACATAATCTACCAAATTAAATCCAAGCATCAAAGATAAGTTTTGAGCTATACAAGAGTGACCCAAGATTCCAAATTTGTGTTGATTTTGAGATAGTGTATAAGTTTTGAGCTATACAAGAGTGGCCCAAGATTCCAAATTTTTGTTGATTTTGAGATAGTGTATAATCTGATATTGTAAATTTCTATATATTAACAAAAAAATAGTGTACATCATTAACATTCATAAATTTCATCATCAATTTTAAAATTAAATACACCTATCTTTCTCATTTTATTTTACAAATATCTGTAAATTTATCAAATTCTCAACTCATACAAATTAAATTTCAATACATTTATTTGACTAACTTAAATTTACCTAAAGGGGATATAAAATCCATTTTACTACCTTAGATAATAAGTAGCCTAGCTCTTTAAAAAAATAAAAAATCACTGTTAGGTTTACAAAAATCACAAAGTCGCAGTGAGTATAAAATCAACAACGGGATATTTGATTAAAAAAATAAACAGTAGGATGCTTTATTATATCGAATGTAGCAAATCTAATACATGATTCAGAATTGAGATCCATATGCAGATCAATGTGATTACATTGGGCTGAAAGAGTTTCTCTTAAACAGACTAAAGCTGAATCCGTTATTGTATTATAACTAGTGCTCTTCACATCTTCAACCTCCAAAAAGGAAGTTGGCATCCTGCAATGAGTAGGCAACAGAGAGTAAGACAAATGGTGTTTATGCAACACATTCCAACATATGCAACCAAAAAAAAAAACGTAAATATTAATTGTAACAGAAAGACAACAACACCACAAATTGCCAATGAATTGAATACCTTATCAGCTGTTTCGCAGATCAACTAGTATGGAGGAGGGGGTGACTTGTGGCGAAGCAGCGACGTGCAGGCGGTAAGTGTTTGAGACTCCAGGAGCGGTGATAAAAATGGGCAGATTGCGCTGCCACCGCCTTAGTGAAATATCACAAAACGCAGTGATGCGAGACCAATCAACCCTGATGATGCGTGGACTACATGCTGCCTGTACGAACAGATGCGCCCCTGGTATTCCCCACGGCAGAGGGATGAGACGTTCCAGTGGAGCGCAAACCGGTGAGCGATGGAGAACGACGTGATGCTGGTCTTTGTGGGTGGATGCGCGGATCCGGTATCTTTGCGGGTGCTGATGATGGTGAAACGCTGGAGCCACTCGTGGCGGCGAGCCAAGCCTTAGGACAGGTGAGGATCTGGTAAACGCAACGAGCAGACATTATACCTTTGGGATGATACTGGCCTCACCAACTGAGGCAAGGGCTTTAACGGAGGATGGAAGGTGGACCGGTGGAGGAGGAGACTTGTAGTAGTATGCCTTTGGAGGAGGATTACTACTATGGTATGTGGCATCAGATGGTATTACTGCAGCCAAAACACAGGCTGCAATCAAAACCACAAAGGACTCGATACTGAACTTCATCTTTCCTCTCGAGTCCATCTTCCCTGGTGTGAGATAACTGGCTTACATGCCGATTATTTATAGTAATTGATGGCTGTGCGGTAGGCTAGGTAAAAGTTTCTTGTTTGAACAGATTGGCTACGTGTAATGCATCCGTCGCTCTCGTGTCAGAAGGGGACTTCTTTAACAATCAAAGCGCGTGGGAGAAAAAAAATATATTTTTATTTGTGGGTCACCGATTTTAAAGTAGGACAATCCAATGCTTATGTACGTCATGTAAGAGCAATCTCCTTTCTAGCTGTAAATCACCATTGAAAATGTTCTCCAAGCCTAATTAATGTGGATGATTCCCCTCCAATTCGTCATTTTTTAATCACCGTCTACTTTAATCAAATGAGGCCTGTGGCAAATTTTATAATGGGAAACTGGAGAGTTGTTTATGTACAGCCTGAGTTGGCCTAATGGTGAACTTGTATTCTTGAAAGAGAAGTCACAAGTTCAAATCCTGCAGGGGTAAGGTATGTACACCTCATATTGTGGAGCACGAGTTAGGTGCCTCCCTCAGATTTGGGAGTATGAGGAGTCCCATATATACTGTAAGCTGTCTGTAGACCCAAAAACAGATTGCCTGGTATTGATGGACTATAAAATTATTATTATTATTATTATCTGGGTCTCTTGATTAAGTTACGTCAAACTGTTTAAGTTTTGTTTCCTTCATTGTCAATATCTTTGCCACGATCAAAGAGCCTCGTGATTAGATTAAGTAGGAACGACCAAGTCATTCGCTCATAAATATCAGTGTTCCAAATTTGACTATTGTTTTTTCGAACGATTAATTATCTACAGCCGGTATTTATGGCCGGGTTTAAGTAAATAAGGTGGTAAATGATTCAATAGAATAATGTGATGCCGCATATGCTGATGGGGAAAATCCGTACCCTAAGTACTAAAGTGTACATCTTCTAAATAATTTTTACCCTTCACAAAAATCAAACTAAAATATTTATAAAATTTGTTATAGATTTTTTATATTAAAATTGTCATTAAGCTGATTTCATAACTAGGTGTATTATTATATAATATAAGAAAGTTCTTAACTTTTCATTTCTAATTTCTAATTAATTTGATTTATAATTCATGTTATTAAAAATCATTTGATAATTATTTTGATTTCTAATGAGATTAATATTACTTTTTTTTCAACAATCACATTAGAAATCATATATGAAAGTTTAAGTGTCACAATTTAGAAATTTGTTTATTTAGAAACCTCGAATTAGGAGACAATTATGGAAGACCAAGAATCTCAACTCAGAATTTCATATTTGATGTCGCTTTGAGATTAGAACTTTGATCTCCACAATAAGAACTCAATGCTTTAATCAATCAATCTCAACCCCTTAGACTTATTAATAGTACATATTTTTTAAATATAATATACATCAACACTAAAATTATCCAGTCACTCATGAATTTACTTCAAACACATAAGTGTTTTTCTAAATTTATATAATTAAAATTTGAATTTTCAAATTATGTTATATATAAATAAAATGGAAATATTGATTAAATTTGACGATTATGCTTACATTTATTTATCATTATTATGACTTGAAAAATATTACATTATATGTAAGAAAAAAAAGATTAAATTTAATGATTAATGCTTATATTTATTTATCATTGTTATGACTTGAGTTTTAATAACATATTATATGTAAGTAAAAAATAAAAAGTGAATTCAATTCAATTATAAATTCATTTATTATATTAATTTGGGTCCAACCCTATTTCTAAATAATCTTTAATCATACATCATAAATAACAATTTATGTAATCATAAATATGTAAATAATGAATATATGCTCTCCAAATGTTAATGTTACCATATAATAATGTCTTACATTATAAATAGCTCAAAAAATAATATTGATTTGGTGATATAACACTTACATCCATTTAATAAACATTCATCTACTTTAAACTACTTTTATTGAAAGAGGTCCTTATTCTCACATCATCTATTACCACCCCTAATGTGTAAGCAAAAAATGATGAACGCATATAAGTGGTGTGTCAACATTAAAGTGATTATATAGTCATGTCTTTGTATATGAATAGAGGAAAAAAAATGTTGGAATGCAACACTTAAACCTACATATTAATTTACTGTGGGGTTTATGATCTCACACCATAATCTATGATTAATATGTAAATTTAAGTAAATGATGAATAAATATTTAATATTTTATGGTAAATTTCATATAGATATCTTAAATACAACTATCTAAAAGACAATTAGACATATATGTCTCAAGTCATTTATATTGATTTTTTTATTTAGCATAGATAGGTGTCTCAAGGCTGATATATCTATTTGTCTTTTAGATAGATGCATTTAAGATATCTATGCAAGTATCATTTGTAGGTGGGATGTCCCACAATAATGTGTGGACTAATTTTTGGTCAAAGTACTACATTGAAATCATAATTTTTACCAATTTTTCACTTTTTGACACCTATATCAACCAAACCATTAATAATTCAAAGATGACATTAACTAGTGATTATAAACATATATATTTTACAATTTAAGGAAATAATTTATGAGGGTTTTTCATAACATTTAATAACTTATTTTTTATAGTTAACAATATTTCTAAAAAGTTATGTTACTTCAATAAAACATAACTTTATTTGTAGGAAAAAAATAAATAAATTTGTAAATATAAATTTCTAACATCGATGTCTAGTGCACATATAATATTTCATAATTTTATGTTGCATAAGTTTTTTAATAAATTTTTGAAGTGAGATTAATTATAATTCAGACATTGGTTACTTTAGTAAGAAATTGCCCTTTTTGTATTGATCCAAATTAACTTTTTTTTGTTGAGATAAGAACATCAATGCTTAGTGCACATATATTTTTCAAAAAAATCTATTAAATTATTTTTTCAACCATACAAAACAAAGAGTTTCATAATTGTTGAAGAACCAATACTCACTAGAAAATAAAAAATAAATATAATAATCGAATTAAATATGTTCAATATTATATAAATTGGAAAGATAACTTTTAGTTCTACAAAATTGAAAATTATATTACCACATTCATTTCATTTTATGGTCCAACCAAAATTAGAAAAGAAAAATTATGAGTAAAATTTGAGGCCTAAGGTGGAATGGTCACTGTTTTTTTTAATATAAAAAAAGGAGTAAAAACTTTAATGAAATTCAGAAAAGAGGATTACATCAATACCAAGGGTTGAGGCCCTAGAAAATCATAAGAAATAATAAAAAAAAATGCAAGAAACATCAACATCCTCTACCGTTACCATCCTGATCTTCGGAAATGATCCTCTCCAAGTCATGACGAAGCTCCTGGGAAACTTGCTCCCACTTGTCAATCTTCCAACCATCTAGATTCTCAGAAGCCCACTTAGCCAAACAGTTAACTGCCCTATTCCATTCTCTTAGAATATGGACAAAATATACCGTCTCCATCACATAATTAATCTACAAAATCTACTGCACCATCCTAGCCAGCTGCCAACTCACATTAGACACTATCCATTTATTTATCAAATCAATCAGAACCTATGAATCAGATTTACAAATAACCCTGTGCCATCCCAAAGCATAAGCCCACTCTAAAGTGTAGAGGATCGACAAACCTTCCATAAGGTTGGAAGACTGCATACCTTCATGAACAGAAAAGAAGAAAACTACTAAACCTGAAAAATCCCTGCCAACTCCTCTAATCCCAGCAGGCCTAGGATTGCCTCTTGAGGAACCATCAGTTTTGATCTTCAAAATTCTAGCCGGAGGGGGAAATCACCTTCCCATCCTTTGAACTTTCTATTTTCCCCACCTTCCTCTCCTAACACAAGTCGAAGCCGAAGACAATCGTTGGATCCCCAATCTATCCACCTTCTCGACACCCCCTTTATCTAAAGGAAACACCACATCACACTAAGCTTCCACCATCTCTTGAATCCTACCCCTAATTCTTTTCCAAACTTTTTGGATCAACAACTTTTCACCACGAAAAATTCTACGGTTCTGTTCAACCAAATCTGCCATAGTATGAAGGTAACCCCAACATACCACACATCTTGCAAGAAATATTTCATAGAAGGAGGTCTACCAAAACTATTCCAAAACTCCACCAAGGAGGAAGCATGGACACAAGGGGCTTTTCCAAACTTCCCACCAAAAATACCAAAGCTACAAAGCAAAGGGACAATGAAAAAACAAGTGAGAAGAATCCTCCTCCTTAGCCCCACACAAAACACATATAGAAGGGGCTTGGAATCCCCTCTTTCAAATACTATCCCAAGTCAAGCACCTATTCCAGGCCAAAGTCCAAATAAAGCAATTACGCTTTGGCCAGGAAAACTTGTTCCACACTTTCTTTCACTAGTGAACCTCTGCCCCGTCCAACCTATGAGATAACAACCCTTGATATCTAGAAGCAATAGTATAGACACCCTTAGGATTAGGAGACCAAGAAAGAACATCCTCCTCTTGGAGGGAACTACACTGTCTACTAGAAAGGATTCTATGCAACTCAACACATTCCTTCTCCATACCAACATCAAGCCACTCATAAAGATTCTTCCTTCTCACCACCATCAATTGATCACAAGAAGATGAAGACTTAAAGTCACTCACCCTTGACCATCCAGCTTCAAGAAACCTTTGGCACAAACTCAACAAATTTAGAAACTGAGTAACAATGGGGGGAAAACCATCCCAAGAATCAAACCAAAATTGAGCCTCCATCCCCCTTTTGCAAATCCAAAATAAGCCATTCTTGATGAGCGCGGCACCTTTCTTGAGTGTACCCCAAATCATCAAACCTTTCCCCACTAGGAGATACCGAGGAATATCCATCTGTGGGATCCTGGGAAATACTTATGAGATAATATTCTAGCCGAAAGTTGATCCTGCTCCACACACCAACGCCAATACAATTTAGTAGGCAGTGCCACCCTAGACAAAGACGACTACCTTAACCCAAGACCTTCAAACTACTTCGGGCTGCAAATAGTGTCCCATATGACAATGCTCCATTTAGAGGACATCAAACTTCCATCCCAAAAAACTACCTTGCAATAGAATCAAATTCCTTAACAAAACTCACTAGAGCCACCTGAATCATACATTTGTAGATGGGGAGAGCCTGCACCATAGACTTGAGCAATTGAACACGACCCACAAAAGATAACCATCTATGGGTCCAATGATTAACTCTCACATGAAATTTGTCTAGAATATTCTATCGAGAATCCTTGGACAGTCTTCCAACAGAGATAGGAATACCAAGATAGGTCAAAGGGAGAGACCCAATATGAAATCTCAATATATGAGCAATCCTCCTCTGAATGGGCCCCAAAGTATTGAAGAAAAGATGGAGGATTTATCTTCATTGATCAATTGACCTGAGGCAATAAGATAAACATCTAACACCTTGCAAAAATTTTGAGTTTCCCTGATTGAAGCCATTCCCATCACCACAGTGTCATCCACAAACTACAAATGAGACTACGGTGGTAAACCACCTCCCCATCTCCATCCCAAAATGAGCCCCAACTCCACATGCCTTCTCATCAGATGGCTTAGACCTTCAGCAAGAAGAAGAAACAAGTAAGGAGAGAGGGGGTCTCCCTGACATAGACCTCGAGAGGCACCAAAAAGCTCTGAGTGCTCACCATTTATTAGCACAGAAAAGGAGACCGAAGTAACACAATTCATAACCCATTGAATGAAATCCTCCCCAAAACCAAACGCACCAAGAATCCTCTGAAGGAAGGATCACCGAACTCTATCATATGCCTTAGCCATATCCAACTTGATAAAAATTGCCTTATCTTTGGAGTTGGCCATAGAATGAATGGTTTCTGTTGAGATAACCACCCCATCCAAAATTTGCTGACCCACCACAAAACCACTGTGTTCCTCAAAGATCAACACTTTAAGCCATTTTTTCAACCTGTCAACAATCAATTTAGAGATAATTTTATAAATCACATTGCAAAGAGAGATAGGACAAAATTTCCTTAACCTATCTGCCCCCTCGCACTTGGGGATGAGAGCAAGGAAGGTAGAATTTAGAGCCTGTAACATCTGCTTATTCGACTGAGACTCCTGTACAACTGCTAACAAGTCCAATTTTATAATATCCCATAATTCTTGAAAGAAATCAATCGGGAAATCATCAAGGCCTGGAGCTTTCCCCTTCTTCATCTGAAACATTGTCCCCTCCAAATTTTCAAATGAGATATCACTCATAAGATGCTCATTCATCTCTCTAGAAACCAAAGAAGGGATACATGGAAGGACCTGAGCTTCCTCGTCAAAACCCCTTATGAGTCCTCCCTAAATAAAGAAGCAAAGTACTGCACTGCTTCATTCGAGATCTCCTGAAAAGAGGAAAGCTACTCACCCCTGTCATTCACTAAAACAAAAATAGAATTTCCATGTCTCTTGGCTTTCACTGAATTGAAGAAGAAAGCAATATTTTTATCTCCCTCCTGAAGCCACTCAATCCGGGCCTAAATTGTTTCCAAAAAAATTCCTCCCTCAGCTCACACTTCTCCAACACCTTCAAAGCCCTAGCCTCTTCCCAAAGCAACTCTTTAGTCTCTCCATCCTCCCTAATCATCCTCGTAATACCATCCAACTCAGCTTGAGCAATAACCTTAGCATGAAAAATGTTTCCAAAGCAATGTCGATTCCAACATTTAAGTTGAGATTTGGAAAATTGAAGTAACTTAGTAGAAGTATACATTTTCATACAATAGGTAGATCTGCCATACCTCCACCATTCAACATCATAATCATGGAGGGAGGGATCATGCAACCACATAAGCTGGAACTTGAATGAAGGAGATCGAGGCACACGAGCTGAAAAGATAGCAAGCATGATAGGCCAATGATCTGAGCCCCTCCAATCCAAAATTTTAGAGCTAGAGGACCACGATCCACCAACCCAGTAGCAAGAAACCAAAAAGTGGTCAAGTCATTTTGCAATGCAATCCTTTCCAACCCTTCGATTATTCCAAGTGAACTAGCCATATTTGGGCTTAATATCAACAATATTTAGAGCTGAGATATTATCCTGAAGTAGCAATGTAGAAGGCTCCAACCTTGCAATACCACCCCTCTTCTCAGCCAACTCAGAAATAGCATTGAAATCTCTAGCCAAAATCCATGGATGGTAAGGAACCATGCTTCAAAGAAACCTAATATAGGACCACATAAGTTGCTTACCCTGGATCTCAATAGGCACATAGATATTAGAGAAGAATATAGACTCCCCTATCTCAAAACAAGAAGCAATCATGGAGATAGAAGACTTAAATGACATCCACCAAAGAGGACAAATCTTTCGAGGGTTCCATAAACAAGCCACTCCCCCAAAAGACCCATGAGCACTGATGCACTGGCATTCACCACTACCCCACAACTTAGGCATCAAACCAAACATACTCTCAACTGATAGCTTAGTTTCTTGCAGGAAAAGAACATTAGAAGATTGACTTCTAACCAAATCATGAACAAAATTTTGTCGAGGACCACTGTTCAAGCCCCTTACATTCCAGGATAGAACAAACATTTCAAGGGGCTTGAAAAATGAGAATCCAAAGTCTTGACGGACCCTAACTCCACCAAAGTTTCCCCTACTAATTTAATCTTTTCTAGATCCTTTTTTCTACCAAGCTTGGAAGACTTCTCCCCCACACATTTTTTTGGATTCTTTTGATGAAGACTGAAGTGAGAAGATGATGACTTATTACTCTTCACCACTTCATTACTTTCATTCACAGCCAGAGGGGAACCATCCCTACCCCCTTTTTCTACTTCAACCACAGGAGCCAACTCCAACTGGACTTCCATTTGATGATCCATGTCTATTTGCAAAGCCCTAACTTCCTGCATATCCTAAGTTGCCTTAGATAGAAGGCCCTCCTATCCTGTACTTAGAACACCCTGATCTAGATTCACCAAGCCTGGATTCACTTCATGTTGGCTGAGATCATCTAAAACCTCAAATCTATTAAAAGTATCTTCTTCCTGTATCTTCAATTTTTTGTGGCCCCAATTCTTGTTACGAGCTTTAACAAGGATGAAACCATTCGTGCCAACCCCGTCACTAGGAATGGGGTCCTTCCCCTTATCGACCCTAGGTGGGTTGCGAGGAGGTTGAGAGGACTGAGGTTCCACAGGTCCAGCCCTTGGTCATCTTCGTAGAAGATGACTATATTCATGGCAAAGGTGGCATCAAAATGGAAGTGTCTCATAATACAACTACACCCAGGAGTATGGACCCACACATATATCCAAGGAATCTGGCAGGGGCTTACTCAAATCAATCTCTACACAAATACGAGAAAATTCATTAACTTTTTAAGTTGAGTGTACTGCAAAGAATCAACTGGTTTTCAAAAAATTGAAACCACCAAATGAAAAACATCCTCTCGCCAACACTCCACCAAAAACCGAGGAAGTCAAACCCACACTGAAACCCGATTCAAAAGCTTTTCCGCAGGGTTGAAACCCACATGCCAAGGTTTAATAAACAGTCCAATCTGATTATGGAAATAAGGACCCCCTTCAAAAGCCTTATTCCAATCCGCTATGCAATTAAAAGTTACCATGAAATAGTTATTCTCCAAAAGCATTATATCCATCTCTTCCTCTGGCTGCCAAGTTTGTTGGGCCCAAGAATCCAAAAATTGTAGCGAAACCTACATCCCCATAAACTTGCAATATAATGAATGCTTCATATAGTAATCTATGTCCTTTGCAATCATCTCCATTAGTATAGCTAGCTTCAACCGCTCCTTACACCATTCCAAGCATCTGTTGATTTTTGTTATCTGAGATCCACTTGACAAACCCATTCCGCTATACCCCAGATCCAACATAAACAAATTGTTATAAAAAACCTTTGCACTCTAGGTCGGTATGTTAGCACCAACCGCTAAATGAAAATCTAAATGAGCAGCCTCTAACAATTCCCCCAGAGCCATAACCAAATGCACAACCCAAAATGGGCATGCAAACTCTTAGCCACAAAGAGGAAAAAAACCTAGTACCCCGGGCTTTTCTACACACCACCCACCATTGATCTCCACCCGGCCTCAAACCAAAATAACGAGGGAGAGGGAATGAAGGGATAAGCTGCACCCCACACCCCAAAACCCTACACGGGTATAAATCACCCCCAAATAGGGTTGTCGCTCCCCACAAGACTAGGCCCAACGTAGTTGAACCAGCTCCCTCAACAATAACCCAATGCCAAGGAGAAGCCCATCACATCGATCTTCACAAGTTTTTGCACCAAAAAAAAAGTAAACAAAATAAAAGAGTCCTGTAGATCGTACCCCTCACACAACATCCAACACCCCCCTGTGCACCAACAACTAAGGATAGGCACGTGCTAGGACTTAGGTGCCCTAGCGCGACAAAAGGTTGAGGCTTCCATTCGCATTTCCTAATTTTCGTTTGAATGGTCACTGTTATCATTTTATAAAATAATATATATTTTCCTACCCTAAATAGGATTGATTTTTTATTTAAACATGACACCTCTATTTGACCCTATTAATCTCCACCATTAAAAAAAATATTAATTTAGAAATTATATTCTAATCACTTCTAATATTATTCTTGTCACATCTTAATTTTTTAATTATGGATATCTTTAATTCTCATCCAAGATATTTTTTGTTCATTTTCTAAAAAATAGCCACTTTTGATAATTTCTTTTTCTCAACCTTCACTTTGACTCCGTTTGTCCTTTTTCTACCAAACTGACCCGACATAACCTCTCTCCTCTCCCTTTATTATTATATTTCTTCTACTATTTTTTATTACATGATTTACCAACATAACTATTTTGTAGGATGATTATTTCTAACATTGTGGTTTTGAAGGTTACAACTCTAATTCTTTTGTTTTGATTCTTAGCCTAGGGACACAATTTCCTCACCTAAACAAGTGTCATCTTTCCTCTATAGTATCCTTATGGTTTTTTTTTTTAAAGTTTTCTATCTAATTCAACCTAGCTTTATCACCCTATGGCATAACCCTACTAAAGTGGGTGCAAAATATAAGGATAAAACCTGCATACCTTACAATTTTTTTACTCCATTTTTACACTTTCTTTGGTATACACTTGTTTAGTTCTTTTTAGGTTACACTAATCCACGATCCTTAATATTTTTTCATACCAAGATTACAAAATTTATTTTTAATAATGAATTCCTCTCACTAACTAGGAGTCATGTGGTAAATTTTGATTCATTTCTTTAGGATGTGAGCACAACACATAGACATTTACATGATACATGGATTTCTACATAATGTAAGAATGATGTATAAATTTCTACATAACATGCTAGAATATCATGAAAATTTACAATCTAAATTTTGGTTGTTCTCGCTTAGCTGCCTAATATTGAATATTATAATGCATTTTCACCCAATAATTCTCTTTTATCTTAATATGACCCTTGAAATTCTAAGAAACCCTTTCCTTTTACATGTTTTCATCTTCTCCAACAGTAAATATATCTCTCTCAACTATTTTCTCTCTCTTGGTTGAACACTCTAGGGTTGAAGCTTTCTTGAGGGAATATGTTCTAATATCAACTTGGCATCTCCACACTTTCGTTCTTCTCTTTATTAGTCAGCTAGTAATATTATAAATCAAGTTTGCATCTTTGTTTAAATTTTGTAGATATGCAAAATCGACATCATGCATCTAAATCTAACTAATTAACATCAAATTATTCTGTTAATCAAATAAAGCAATTTATTTGATTAAATTCATCCTTTAATTAAATAAATCAACTTTATTTAGTTTAATCCTCTTTTGGATTAAATAAATCAATCAACATCCCTCTTTTAATTAAATAATTCACTTTATTTAATTAGTCCCTAAATTCATCCATTTAAATTAAATAAATTCATCTTTATTTGATTTAACACTAACATCATCCTCTTTAATTAAATAAATCAAATCTTTATTTAATTAAATATAAAATCATTTTCTTCTTATTTTGATTTATTTTAATCCTAAAATCTAAGTCAAAAGTCAAAATCACCTAATCTTCACTTAAATTAATCAAACCATGATTAATCCTAATCCTAATCACTCCAATCCTCTAGTTTTTGCCACTTGCACATGAAAATATATTTAATTGATTTATTAAATCCCTATTTTCTCTCAACATGGCATAAAAGGAGAATATTCTTCCAAATTTGAAAATCCCTCCAAAATGGGATTTTTCCTTCCAACAAAGCATTTAACTCCTCTTACATGTCCTTGTGCATTGAGCCAAGTGGCATTTAAGTCATTCTTTTCTCCTTCCAACAAGCCAACTTTCAAATTTCAAAATCCACATAATAGCATTTATCATGCATAATGATCAAATGTGCTCATCCTTCCTCCATTGACATGTTGACAAGTGGCATCTTGTCATTCACTCATGTTTTGTCTGACATCCTGCATGTTTTTCATTCTTCCATCCTTCTTTGTTATAAATAGAGGCCTTCTCCATTGTATTAATCCTCCACAATCTTCTCCACAATCTTAGTCATTTGAATCCACATCCATCATCGAGGAGCTTATCAAAGATTGGGAAAGGGCTTCTTTCCACATCAAAGAAACACCAATCCACTATGGGATAGAGTTTGATTCTTGCTTTCTTATGCTATTTTGTGGATGCTAAAATCTACAAATACTCAAAACAAACAAATTTTATTTTATCTTTCATTTTTCCTCATTATTTATTCTTATTGGAAAAATATTTATGTTTTAGTTTTCTAAAACATAAATACATATAATAAGGTGTGGCTCCTGATAGATGAAGTCTTTCTCACATATAATTCATTTAGTGATGTGTTCTTCATCCTAGATGCACATAAGCTAAGAGTACACACTCTTCTTTATTTTCTATTATGGTTATCCATGAAAATCAAAAGTTTAAAATAGGGGCTTCACCATTCTTCACAAGCTCAGAAGAAGTCACCAACAACTTTCTTATTCCTTGCTATAGATTTTTTTTAGGTTTTCTCTCTCTCTCAAAAAGATTGAACTCTCTTTACCTTTTTTATCATATATATTTCCTCTTTAGAATAAATATCTTAATATTTGTTTTAGGTTTTCTATTGTTGTTGCTTCATTTATCTTTTGTTGTGTAGAGAAATCAAATTCTTAGAATATTATTTAGAAAGTATTTTATATTCCAATACATTGCATAGATTAAAATAAAACATTACATATATGTATGCGCATCATCATAGCATATTGGATAGTGAGCTCCATATTCTAGTACCAAGTTAATTAATTTCTATTATTTCTAGTTCTAAAATTAGTTACTTGATTATGTATTTGGTTCTATGTAATTAGTATATTTACAATCCATCTCTTAGTCCTAGCTTGGGAAATATTTATTTTGTAATTTAGAATGTTTAGAATATTTATAAATTAATTTGTTTTTTCTAAAATATAATAATAGAAAAAAATTCTACAAAAACTATATATCCTATCCTAGTGCGAGTTTAAAAACACATATGAAACATATTGAGTTTTTATCACAACATTTTTTTGAGTTAACATATTGAACAAATTGATTTTATGAAAAAAATTGGGTTGAATTCTCAAATTAACAAGCACTCTGTGTGAGCTGGAGTCCCTGCCTTAAGCAGGTCTGTTTGTAGGGAGAACAGTGTTATGTAGTCAGAAAGTAATCTGCTATAGCATAGGGCCCTGAGACACAAACATATGGACTCTTCAGATAGAAAAAGGAATACTCCGAGTCATGAAAAAGGCTCCTCAACATGAATTTTCCCTCTATAATTTGAATCGAATCTACCTTTTGTACGCTGGTTTATTTACTTCATAATGTGGTTAAAACAGTTATAAAATACTAAGTTCACGAATAGAATATGTATTGATTCTATAATTATTTTCTTATAATTAGAAGTTTTTGTAAATCACATATGCTCAAATTTTCATATAGATAACATAGTGAGAGTTAATGATCAGTTGAATAAAGAGACTTCCACACGGTACAAAGTGTAACTTGGAGTTAGATAATATCAATACAAAGTCATCGATTTTCTTTCATTTGTTGCCTGTAATTTGTACTAGGTGTCGATATAAATCCATGGGCACTAGCAGCCATCGCGGGCTCAATCACATCTATCTCAGTTGCATGTTCCTTACCATATAGAATATCATTTCTAATCACACTAGTAGTGTTACACATGAATACTTGCACCAAATTGCATCAATGAAATGTGGTCTCGGGCTTACAATGGGTGCTAGATATGCTCACAATGTATTTTTTGAAAAGGCTTTAGAAATTTCCAAAAAACAAGTGTAACAGGTATAGTAAAATTAGTTAACTTCATCTACACATAGGTGCTAGCAGAGAAGTTGCTACATAGCTTTCTCCCTTTTAGCCAAATTGATGCTTATGACTACAACCAAAATAGGAATTGATGAGTTACTGCTAAATCTTTGTGGCACAGTGAAAACGCCCTAAACTCTTTAGCAATATTGTTGCACTAGTCAAAGTAACCACATCATATTGGAAAAATGATAAAAAGGGGGGTTGCCACAGGCTCAATTTCCTAGATACAAACTCTAATTTTCTTTTTAGGTCAAACTATGCATTTGCTATCAACCATAGAAGTGGAAGGAGACATGGAAGGGCTCCATTGTCAATAATATGGATTTGTGGTAGAATGAAAAGTAAGTGACTGATGAACACTTGTTGATGGTAATTTTTCATGAGGAGCATATGCCATCTTAAAAATTGATTATTGCAGCTCCTCTGGGCAAAGAAGTGTTGTTTGGTTTTAAACCAAATCGTGCAATAGAAAGTTTGGGAGTGGAAGCACCAATTTTAGATAGGACACTGCATATATAAATATAGGTGCCAATAAACATAAAGCTTAAATATAGGTGCAAGATGGAAGGAAATTGTGCTTTATCATTTGGTCCAACAAAATTGTAATTGTGAATGATAAACATATAACCCAAGCTTTGTAATGTGGACTGAGGTGGTTGATTAGCAATAACCAAAATAGAATAGAGTAGCTCCAACCAACATGGATGTCTAGAGAATCATAGAGGTTTTGTATAGTGTGAGACGCTCAACTTCTACAAGCTTCATCTTCTGAGCTTGAATTCTGAAATTTAGAGAGGATGACAACTCCACATTTAATATCTACAACAAGTAGATTGAAGACATCAAATATTTGTTAGCAAAGTAACAATATATGACAGATCAAACTAGTATTAGTTTCAATTTCACAGTCAGGTTCAACAATACTAATGCAAATCCTCTTGCATTTTTAGTTTCTCTGTCTGTAATTAGTGGCAAAAAAATAGATTGTACAATACAAGAAATTTAATCACAAAAGATAGACAAACACTAAACAATTTCAAACACGTATGCAAAAATATTGTCCAAGAAACTTTTTTAAGATGCACATATGACTTTTAATTTATAATTTTATACCATTTTTAAAACCATGAATATAACACGATTGACAAATACAAAAAGATCCCCCACAAGAGTCTATAAGATGGCAAGAGACATCAAGTCTCTCCACTGTTTTGCTCATAACATGCCCTTAGCTGCATACCGGTAACAGATAATATCTATCATAGTAGATTTATTTGTGAAGCGTTCAAGAAAACTATATAAGTAATTGATGTAGACATAGGAGGAATATAGTTCCAATAGCATTAAATGTCACTTACAAGAGAAACAGAACTTTAGTAGCCACAGGAAAAATGATTGGAATTCTCCAAGACATTAGACATGATTCCAAGGGTGCGTAGAATGATATCAGCACAAAATTGGCTAAAGTACATACCAAATACATTTGATCAGTATCATTGTCAAGAATGCATGATGGGTCAAGTAGATATATATCTCTATTGACCATAAACTCTCTTTTCACGTCTCAGTTTGTTCATTGTTGGTTGGATGTCCTTCAAAACATGTCTATTCAACTTGCATTTGAAGTAAAGAAAACTAAATGCTTAGACATAAAATTGACAAAAAACCCCACTTGTATATGTAAGCTAATAAGATATTATCATTACCTCTGCTTTCAAGCCCATAACCATGGCTAGAAATGCCAAAATTATCAATATAGAGATCATCTTCCCCATCTCCATATTCTTCTAGTCAAGAAAATAGATGGGTAGAATTGAGGAGCCTAGGAGGAAGCAACATTGTTCTCATAGTCACATAACCTGTTTATGCAATTATTAATGATGATTAAAATTAATGGGACTGATATCAATTTAGTGTGGAGACTACGAAATTGAAGTTTAATACTGATGGAGTGACATCTACTATAGGCTCCATCTCCACAGACAAATGAAAAGCTAACAAAAAACCAAAATGTCGCAACCTCAGCATTATACTTAGAAAATTGGAGAAATTAGCCCAAGTTAGATTTTAATAATGAAAATGTTATCATGGATGATTGGGAAAAATCTATCAAAGCACAATAGTAAGCAATAGAAAAGACAAGGCAATGAACCGTTTTGGAAAAATGCCTCAAAGAAATGTGGTCTCATGATACATGTCTACTAAAGCAT